>JAIKVE010000787.1:0-16179 GCA_024679115.1 Phytophthora pistaciae | reverse complement strand
GTACCGACCGCACGGCGACCAGCGCACGAGCCCGTGCGAGGCCCGCATGGGCGCCGACACCGACACCGCCTCCATAACCCAAATTGAAGACTCAAGACTTGGGTTTGTCATTTCATGGTGAAGAATAACTCAATTTCTACTACTACTACTACTATTGTTATTACTACTACTTATTACTACTACTACTAAATTAGGGAAATAAAGTACTACTAACTACACACTGAAGTAGGAAAAATACCATATACTATATTGTCCGTTTCAGACGAATTGTCCTCCTGATAAGCCTTCTTAATCTGAGAGATTGAGTGGTTAGGGGTTCTGTTATTTCACTCTCCCACAAAGCTTAAATCAACTGCGAGCAGGCTCGGCAGCACCAGCAATATTTGTAGGCGAAGCCACGACGCGCAGGTGCGTTCACTGCTACCTCCACCACTGTCCTGCCTGCTTACCACAGGTGAGACGTGCTCGTGCTCGTGCTCAGTGCACCGTGCCCGGCACACGCCCAAGGCCTTCACCGCAAGTATCGAGGCGCTCAAGCACCCCACAACATGACCATTCTGCAATTTGCTCACCAGCCAAGCAACACCCTCCCTTCTAACCTCGACCAAGATGTCCGCTTCCCCGAGAACCGTGCATGCGTACGCCACGTTTGCCAAGGGCGAGGACGTCAAGCCCTGGGAGTACCAGTCCCGGCCGCTGGGCCCCGAGGACGTCGAGATCAAGACCTCGCACTACGGCATCTGCGGCCTCCGACCTGCACACGATGGACAGCGGCTGGAGCCAAACCATGTACTCGCGCGTGGTGGGCCACGAGATCGTCGGAGAGGTGACGCTGGCCGGCGAGCAGGTCAAGGCGCTCAAGGTGGGCGGCCACGTGGGCGTCGGCGCGCAGGTCTAGGCCTGCCTCAGCAAGTTCTCTGAGGACCCGTGCAAGGAGTACGCCAAGGGCACGGACGCCTACTGCCGCCACCGCATCGGCCGGTACCGCAAGACGGACGGCACCGTCACTTACGGAGGCTACATCCGCGTCACGCACGAGTACGAGTTCAAGATCCTGGACAACATCTCGTCGGACGGCGGCGCTGCTGTGCGCCGGCACGACGGTCTTTACGCCGTTCAAGGAGGTAGTATCAAGCCCGGCGATCGCGTGGGCATCGGCGGTATCGGTGGCATGGGCCACCTGGGCATCAGTTCGTCAAGGCCATGGGCTCTTCGATGGTGGTGACCTTCTCGCGCTAGGCTAACAAGGAGCATAAGATCCGCCGTCTCGGCGTCGACGAGTTCGTCGTGTACACGGACGAGAAGCAGGCGGTGGACGCGGCCAACTCGGTGGACACTCTGCTCATGACGGCCGACGCCAACAACATACCGCAGAAGGTGAGCCAGCTTACTGCGTTCGTGACTATTCCTAGCAGCTGTGAAACTAACGCCCCCACATTTTCTTCTGTGTTCTTGTGTTGTTGAAGCTGTAGGGGTTACTCAGAGAACTATCAAAAATAAACGATCACTTTGCCATATGCAGTCTCGAGTTCTTTCGCTTTGATGCGGCGTCCTCTTCCTTCTGAGCTGGCTTGCGAGCTTGTAGTGAAAGCCAGTGAACGCCTCGAAGGCTGTCGCGATAAGGGAGTCGCTTTGTCGTTCAATATTGAGGTTGCTGAGGGATTTGATGTGTTGCTGGCCAAGGTGAAGGCGGGATTCGCGGGAGTTCACAAGTTAAAGTCCAAGTGGCGCGACGACCTCGATCTATTCATCAAGCTCTCGAAGAATGCCAACCAGAAGGCTTATGTCAAGATTGATGCGACTAACTATTTGGCACTGCTGGGTCGAGCGTGGCATAATGCCAGACTTCGCGAGGGTGGCCAAGATGATTTCACTGTCGACCTCTATGTCTACGTAGCGAAGGTGAAGAAAGCCCAAACAACTGTGGCGATGCGGGTTCCAAAATCAGAGATCAGCCGCGGGGCTGGACCTTGATCTCAGATCACACAACCCAGAACCTGAGCTAAAAGCCCAAATCCCAGATCCTGTGAGGCGTGTGTTCCTCACTCCTGCAACCCCTTGTCTTGGTTCTTCCTAAGGCTACGCTGTGGCCCGGACTTGCGTCGGCCACACCAGCTGCCTCCGAACTCGAACGTCTCCAGGTAACCCCAGACGAAGTCTGCTCCTTGCTTGGAAGGCCCTTGTCCGCACGTGCGTAGTCCGAATTGCCCCCGTTTCTTGAATATACAAACGTCACCACACGCACTTAGTCCACTCGTCTTCTCAGGCCCTTGGACTCTGGGCCTTAACAGCCTCCTCCTTCCTCGACGACTCCGGCTTCGAGTCGTCCCAGTCACAACACTTCCTCCGGCGGCTCAGACTGAGAGCCGCGTACCGGTCTTCACTCGCCCCTCAGACCAGAGTGGCCCCGAGTGTTGGCTTGGTGTAAGCCTGCCTTTGATCCAGGGCTCTCGTACTGCACCCCGGGACTCCCGCGCACCACGCCTTGATGTAGGCGAAACAGCAAAGCCTGAGAACCACTATCCCAGGTCGATGCGCCACACGGATACCACCAGCAGCCCCAGAAACCACTATCCCAGGTACTGCTCTGCCGAAACCTCAGAACGGATCACCTTCCGCCCGAAAATATGAAGCACCGCCAGGAAACCAGTCGAAACCGACGTCCGCGAGTGGAGATACAACGACAAAGGCAGCACGCGTCGAAACACGCAAAGGCTTGGTCGTTGAACTTGAATTTATTTGGAGTTAGCTGAGCTTGACCGTCGATGGCTCGAAACTACCCCACTTGGCTTCACTCGCGATGCTGGACAGGACTTGGTTCCCACGAGGCGCGAACGACCGCAGGCACTGCACTTCTGCACGACAAAGACGACCTCAGTCACTTGCGCTCTTCGGGGCAAAACAAACTCTGTTTAACTTTACACATGCACTAACAAGGGCCTAACAAGTAAGGGCGCAAACTCCCCCTGGAGTCGCCTTGCACTTGGGCGAAGAATCCACTAAGTCACTGGCTCCGGCGTCGGTGAGCCGCACATTTTATCCGGGAAGCATTCTCATTGGCCGAGCTTGGTCAGCCATCACTTGATTGCGCCGGCCATAGTGGGTACAAATCAGGCCGTAATCCGATGACGCGAAGATCCCGCGACTGTGATTGGTCGGTATCCAAAGGCGACGGGTCAGGCGGAATCTTTTGTGAGGCACACCGGCTCACCAAGAGTCGCCGCAACGACAACCGTCCATTGCGACCTTCCACGCGAAGCCACCAAAGATCTGGATCCAGTGTGCGTCACCCTAGCGCGTCACCATGTAGCCACCGCGCTTCGCAGACCGCCAAGTCCCAACTCAGACTCGTGGTCACAGACGGACACCGCTCAGCCTTAGCCCAACTTCCCAGACTTCGAGTCTCAGAGTCTGAAGTGAAGCCACTTCCCAGACCCAAGTTCCAGATCTCAGACTGAGGTTTCAGAGTCGGAAGCAATGTCAACTCCCAGACTCCAATCTCAGACCTAGATCCAGATTTCAGAAACTGAGACGGCACCAGGTTCCAGACTGTCGGGTTTCAGACTTGGGGTCTCAGACTGGTACGTTTCAAAGTCCAGGCACCCACGTAGAGGCCAGTTCCAAATCGAGCCAGTCCAACTTGAAGTCTGTACAGCGACCAGACTGGGATCAAGAAATATCCATGAATCTGTGCTGGAGTGGTCTGGACGAGGTAGGGCTTGGGGATCTGACTGATGGGTTCAGATTCCAAATCTGGTGGAACCTCATCACACAACCACACTGCATCGAGCTACAACGAATAGAGTCCAGCAAGCTTTACCGCGCGTCCAAGCTGCTATGGAAGCTGCAAATATCCCGTTCGGCCCGGCAACGCTTCGATATGCTGCAACGGCACAAGTGCGCCTTCCTGATGATCGTGACATCAGCGTGCCTGATAACACCACCTTCAGGCAGCTACAACATGTTGATCAGCTGGAGCAAAACGCCTCACGTGCAGACCAAACTGAGAGCGAATTTGCTCCTGTCGAAGTCAAGATCAACGACTCTAGTGTGACTCTCCGCATGAGGGTTCGTGATCTTCGTCACGCCCTTGGACTGCCACCATATCCACTATGCCCACCGTTCCGCGAACCACCTCCCTATGTCCCACCTCCTACGGTGGATATGCCTGATGTCGACCATGCCTCAAGCGGTGGAGAATCCAAAGACGATGGCGACTCGGATGATGAAGACAACGACAACAACCAACGTCAAAGCAAAAGACGAACCCAGTAGACATTGTCATTTAGGAGCTTATGTTTAACGACGAATCTAGGTATCCGCAGTGCCGATATAATCCGTAGCCCAATTGATCGTGTTTCTTGGTGCATTCGCGAAGCGCAACGCGCATCACCTCCACAGGCGCTTCTTTGAATACCAAACAGGCATGCTTCAATATCCATCGTTTCAATAACGAGAACCCCACTTCAATGGGGTTGAGATCTGGAGAGTAAGGTGGCAGAAAAAAAAGCAACGCGCCTGTGGAGTGTACGAGTTCTTGTAGCTCTTCGTACATATGGATTTTAGCGTTGTCCATAACAACGATAGAGCGTGGCAATGGCCACGGATTCAGATACGGAGCGATCTTGGTCGCAAACACGTTGTGGAATTCCTTTCTGGAAAAAGTTCCGAATGTGTGACCCCATGAGAAAAAGCCACTAACATCCATAGCAGCAAGCACCGATAGCCGTTCACCACGATACGAAGGAAGGCTTACTACGGCAGGGGTACCTCGCTTAGACCATGCATACTTCCGTAGTACAGACCTAACAGAAAAGAAGTCAATTGAGTTAGAAATAACGAAATACACACATAGCATGGTGAAACAAATAATTACCTGCCATCCTTCGCCGTCTCATCAACAAACACGAGTTGGTCGGGGCAACTGTAGAACGGCATCAAGCGAGCTTCGTATTCACGCCGTTCACGCGGTGCTGACTCTCTGGCGCGCTTCGTGAGTCGTTTTCTGGTAAGGTCGAGGTCGAATCGTAACGCCCGGCAGATTGTTGCCTCTGAGATGCTGGATAGCTGCTCGAACTTAGCACGCAGCTCCGCTTGGAGTTCCTCAATATAAAAGCACGGATGAAGTTCAACGCATTTGTCAACAAACGTGAGAACTTCTCGGGGCCACTTGCTGCTGCGTTCTCTCCTTTTTTCTTGCTGCTTGGGGATCCTGTCTTCTCGAACTTATTAATCCAGCGGCGGAGACTTCTCTCGTGGGCCCCAAAAAGTGCGCTGACCATTGCTGCATCCATCCCATAGACGTAAACCAGGACTACAGCTCTCCACCGAAGGTCGCCCGAATAAGTCATTCCGGCTTGAAGGCTTCTCTCAGAATGTCCAAGAAATCGGCGGCAATCGGAGGACCACGAGTTTTATCCGCAACACTGGCTAGAAATGCTCTAGTTTGATTGGTCTGTTTTGTTCATATGATCTCTTATTATTAGCATTGGTTCTCGTAGTCGGAGATGCATACCCTATACACTGATACCTTAACCTGAGGATAAGAGTCCGATTAGGACAATCTGTCTGAAACGGACAATAGATTATCGGACAACTAAACGTGCTACATATTTACTGCTATATTCATACAAGTAGCACTTTGCACTAGGTCTCGAGTATGCAGTAATATACTTAAGTATCAGTCATTCGCGTTGCTTCCGGAGCAAAGTGAAAGCGCCAGACTTATCAATGTGGTGACGGCAATGGCAAATTCGCCTCGCAGGTCAATCTAAGCCATAAAGTGTGTCGGGACACGAAGTGCACATAGTCCCATGCAAAACCCAAAATAAAGCCGCCGCAAAGTGTGATGCTGGCCGTCCATTGAATAATGGATGTATCCCTGCCAAAACCAAGGACGTACGAGTTGGGGGGAATAGTTTGTTAGGTCAAACGCTTGTTGAAGGGCTGGCTTACACAATGTCGCGTCTTAGCTGCAACTACGGCTCACTGTGTCTTCTAGTTTACGATAGTATGTAGAATACTAAAATTGTTAACACATTAGGGTTTAAATAGTATGTACTATAGCATTATGACATTTATTAATATACTACTATACTAGTATGGTAGTACTATTTATTGCTATTATTGATTTTTGTAGAATGTTAGTATTGTGTTTTAGCTAATATACTATGAAAATATAGTACTTATTTAAGATTTTACTACTTTCCCTAGCCTTACAAAATAGTATTTTTAATTGGGTGGATCGAGCATTTAACTTATTTGACGTATGGGTTGGGTTATATTCACACTTTCACACTTTTCACACTGTAATGGGGCATGGGCCGAAGTGGCGCAGTGATGAGGACGAGGCGTTAGCTGCTGCGTACGCGACGGAGGTGGAGACGGCGCGGACGGAGGGGAGTGCGACGCTGTGGGAGGCCGTGCACAACCAGCTCGAGACTGCGAGAAGCGCACGCGCGCTGCAGAACCGGTGGTTCCTCATCGCGAAGGACGTCGCGACGTTCATCGAGTGCTTGGCTGGCGATCAGGAGGAAGAGGAGGAGGATAAGGAGGAGGGGGAAGAGGAGAGAGAGGCCGCGATCGAGAGGGCGCTGGAGGCGTTCAGAGAGGTTGCAGACCGCGACTTTGAGTTTCTGGGATGCTGGAGGCGCGTCAAGAACTGCCCAAAGTTTTCAACCAGGCAACAGCCTCAGCAGCAGCAGGGCGAGATGCGGGGCGTGTGGACGACAGTTCAAGCTGCACGGACTGCCAGTACCAGTAGAGCAGCTGCTGCTCAAGCGGAGGCTCAGCGGCAGACTCGAGTTGCCACGACCAACTCACGTGCTGGGGCGACTGCTGCTACGGTTACTACTGTTGCTACTACTGCTAGAGCCACAACCACCACCAGCGCCGCCGCTCCTGCTACTCGAGAGACCAGGGAGGTTGTCGCTTTGAGGCCGGTGCCACCGTCGCTGGCTCCGCCGCTGTCGATGGATTTGGTGCTGATGCAGCAACAGCAGGTGAGTTGAAGCGCAAGAACGACCTGCAGGAGGACGAGATGGCCGTGAGACTGTTTGGCGAGGAGCGCCAGTCGGAGGAGTCGCAAAGGTTCTTCGCGTTGCTCAAGTGGAAGAAGTTGCTGCTGCTGGAGAGGGAGGTCGACGAACTGGAGCGGGCTCAGCAACGACGCAGATTGGGTTAGAACTGAACAAGTACAAGAATCAACCGTATACTATTGCGCAGGCTGCATTAACTCCTTCTCTCTCTCTCTCTTTGGGTGCACACTCGGGAGCTGGATCGGCCCTACGGCAGCGGGTCTGGCAGGTGGCGCTGGTCGATGCGATCTCCAGCGATGCGTTTCCTCGGGACAGGCCGATAGACGACCCGGCCGCCCACACTCGGCTCCGCGCCCGGGTTCGTGACTGGAGTGTACTTGGGGCCTTCCCAGTAGATTCGGCCGCAGCCGTCGCAGGCCCAGAACTTGGAGACGGTGGCCGGGACTTTCTTGCGAAGCCGCTCCGACATTCGCTTGCGCGCCAAGACGGCGTCGATGGGCGAGAACGCGTCCGAGTTGCACCGAGCACACCGCGAGGAGCGCGAGTCCATCTGGTCCAGCAGCCCAAACTGCAGCTTGACTTCTCGGAACTGCTTGTAGCACTCGTCGTGTGACAGCACGAAGCACGCTCCAGCGTCGCGACGGCTCGGAAGACTCGTGTCCCGAGTCAAGATAATCCGATTCTGCGCGGCAGCATACGCTAGCATGGTGCTCTTGGGGTCCTTGCTTCGAGTGGCTTTAGACGCATCGTCAGGGTTCCAGGCGACTACATCGACTCCGATAGTGCGCAGCCAACGGCCGACCTGAGTGACCATCGAGTCTGCAAGGAACTTGTGCTCGAGGGGCTTCGGCTCCCTCCCGGTAGCATTGTCAAGTCCAATGTGGCTTTCAAGTCCGGTGTCAGGAGAGCTTGGAGGCAATGGACGTGAAGAATCGCGGGATATCGAGATATTGTCGATCAGTTTGATGCTGATTAGAGCGAAGAAAGCCTTGGATTCCACCCACATCACCTCCTCCTGAGACCCGGACCCTGCCGCGAGGTATCGAGCGCTGTGAAGGCGCGAGTCGGCATAGTCTTCGATCCGCCGTGGCTGTGCAGATTTGTTGTCTACCCGTCGCTTGTGCCCGAATGGCGCGACTGTCCCCGGTAGAAAGCCAAACACGTCACGGCACTCGGACGCAGACGCCAGTCGGACTCGGCGACGTCCAACGCCGCAGAACCTTGCACACTGCGCCACGTCGAGCTTGCAGCTGGCGTCGATGCACACAACTGACGGCGTATCTGAGTACCAGCGATGGCAGAAGTCGAGGGTTAGAGGGTTCAAGTATGGTTTGGCGCATTGTAATTTGCTTACCATCAATAAGAACGCAGATGCTGTTCACTGCAATAAATTCGCGAGTGTCAGTGTCGGTCTCGAGCATCGCGGCGATCTCGTCCATTGGCAAGAACTTAAGCGAGGCATCAACACTCGCCCCCAACTCGTGCGCTCTCGCACTTTTTCGCTCCTCCCAAAACTCTTCAATATCTTGCTTGGGGTGACACTAGCCGGGTAGCGTCGTGTAGTTCACTTTCTGAGGTGCACCGCTGGCGCCAGTTCTTTTGGTATCGGACGCGAAATGAAATGGCTTCGGCCACTTCAGCTTCAGCGAGTGGCTTCTCGTGCTTGAGGCCACCGCCATATTGGCTGGCCTTGATGGACAAACCACCGTTGTCATTGTCCTGGTTCGCCTATTGAATAGTAAGCGTTAGACCAGGGCTGCCCTCGTAGTTATAACAAAACAATTGGCGCGTACAGATTGTCGGCAATCTGGACGAGGCACAGTGCATCCAACGCCGCGTAATGAATCTGGTCTTGCGAAAGCGGGCGTTGTTCCCAATCGCTGAGCTGCATTCGCTATTTTACAGAGTATGATCGCCGTTAGAATTCTTTCATCGGCAGAATTCAAGCTCCACACAGCCAGGAGTTACCTTGTCGAGTGGTTTGCCCAGAATATGGCAGGCAAATTGCGATAAGCTGGAGCCGATGGAACCGCTGGCCAGCTCATTTAGCTACAGCAAGGAAAGCGACGTCAGAGCGACGTCAGAGCGATGTCGAAGCTGAAGAAGATGCAATGACTCACATCGCAAAAAGGATACACTGTGGTGAATGCCTGACGCTCCGGAAATGTTTGATGCAGAACTAGAACAGAACGTGAATCAGCAGAACTTTGGGCTGAAGTATCGGCATACCGATCTCTCACGCGTACGCACCTTTCAGGTCCGAAGCAAAGTTGAAGCCCAATTTGAGCCACCGACGTGATGTGAACAGCTGTAGGAGGAACCTGTCGAACAAGAATTGGTGGTCCTGCACGAAATTAACACGAAATGGTTAAAGAAATCGTCAGACAGCCCCCGAGTGTTGAACACTACATCACGCCGACTTACATGGAGAGCTAGCAGGTCGATGATGAACACCCGGTCCGACGAAGCTATTTGCAGGATACTGGCCACTGCTGTCGTTGATTTGGATCGCGAGGTGATAGGCCTCCACTCCACGTCCAGGCCCACCACTTCCGTGGACTCGAGTTCTCCTTCAACTTGCAGAGGAGATTGATGGTCGTAGGACCCGAAAAAGTAATGCATTGCGTCTCTCACCGCATCCTCCCCATCGCAGAAGACGATGCTATCGTCCGCAACGGTTAGAGCGAGGTAATCTCCGTCTTCGAGGTCGTGTTGGTTCGGGTATTCAGTTTTTCCAACTTCTAGATGGTTCTGAAGAGTCTGCAAGGTGTCGGCTTCAACGCCCGCAGCCACCATTTTCTTGACAAGTTGATCTGCATGCACTGATTCCCCGGCAGCGACAATGTGCTCTAGAAGCACCTTTTGAAGAGTGGGGTCATGGCCGACGAAAGTAAGTGCAAGTTGCCAGCGCTTAGCCTCAATTAGCCTCATGAGACCGTCGCGGCTGTAAAGTATATCTGTCAGCATCAACTGTTAGTTCCTCGCAGGGAGTGCAGATCGGAAGTTATGCACACTACTTACCAATATCTGGATACTGCTTCTGGAGCTTGAAGGTTGACACAAATCTGTGCGCCTAAGCAACGAACAGCAACGAGTGAATTCTTGAGTAGCGACCTCCCAGTCGCCATTCTTGTCTACCTACACGCTTAAAGTCTGGGACATTGATGGTTTCGTCGATTAGAGCCCTGGCTAGAGCTGATTCACACAAGTCAGCATAGTACTAGCAGGGGGGGCAAGGACCATCATCGTACCCGTGTCGCCATCCTGCTCGAACGTTCGAACTAGCAACTCTGCCGAGGTCCAGTCTTTCGTGAGCACCATTCTCGCCACGATGGTCTCGAACGGCCAGTTCACACCGCCAAACGTCTCACACAGCTTGATAAGCGCTGCGTGGCTTTTTGAAGCAAGAAGCCGCTCCATTGCATTGTGCACGAGACTGAGATCAATGTCCGTGATTTGGAACAGCCCCACCAGTTCCACAAGCAGCTTTTGGTCCTGCAACGAATACCGAAAGTTGTCACAACATCAGCATGCAACCAGTACTAACATATAATGAGAGAAACATTGAGCGGGGATTCGTACAATAGCA
This sequence comes from Phytophthora pistaciae, assembly GCA_024679115.1. Classification (NCBI taxonomy): domain Eukaryota; phylum Oomycota; class Peronosporomycetes; order Peronosporales; family Peronosporaceae; genus Phytophthora; species Phytophthora pistaciae. The sequence continues at coordinate 5,553 of JAIKVE010000787.1, read as the reverse complement.
GAGTCTTGGCTTAGGCCCTCCATGCAAAACACCCGCAGGCCCTTGTTATTCCTTCCTTGTAGTCGACAGAGTTCTTCTTGTTTGCTGGTCAAGTCTCCGCTGGCAAGTCTCTTCAACGCATTCACCAATAGAAACGCTAGCGGTGCGTTGGGCTGGCACTTGTGGGGGCTCTTTTTGTCTCTGGAAAGGGCCGTCTTACCGACTGCAGTATCAACAGTCTGGAATGGCGGCTCCCGAGCCAGAATCAGCAGCACTTGAACTACGAACTCCCACAACAACTGCGCGTCGCTTTCGTCGCTGAGGCGCGTGAAGACGTCGGTCAGCGTCGACTCGAGCGCGAGGAATTTGCTGCTGCCCCGTGTGGACGTGGAGCTGTAGAAAGCCCCGTGGATACGACGCGCCCACTGTTCAGCAGCGTCAGCCTCGCTGCTGTGACGCAGACCATTGTAGCGCGAGTGGAAGACACCCACGAGCTCTGGAGCGAGGAACTCGTGCATGACGACGCGGATTCACTTATGGGCTTTGCGTTTATTTGACCATCTAGGTACAAACGAGCATAGTGAAAACAAGTCACGATCTTCTAAAGTATTTACCGAAAGCAGGGCCCTTTTTGACACTGGATCACTGGGATTTAAGGATTTCAAGTATTTTGAAATTAACCCCAGTGGAACCTTTGGTAGGATAAACGGAAGGACAAAAATGCCTTTTATCTTGATTTTACTATAGTGTACCACAAAATTTATCCTATAGGATATAGGATAAATTTTGTGGTACACTATAGTGAAGCCAAGCTTATTCTATTTTTTATCCCACCATTGGAAGGATCAATGGTCTCACTGGGGTTAACCCCAGTTTTGAACGCCTTCTAATGCAAAGATAGCAAGTGTACCGTACACCGAAGACCTACTGGACAGAGAAAGACTGCATCAAACCAATGCAAAAACTAAGTATAAATTTATGCACAAAAGCACAAATTGCATAATGTTATAGCTATTGTGGGTTCTACTCAAAATTTCCGAACCGGCCGATTGCAATCGCCCGAGCCAAATCGCTCCCCAATCGCCCCGGCCGCTTGGATCGTCTATAGGAACTCGAATAAGTACGAATTACATATGGCATCCTGGCTTGGAGCGGTTTCGATCTGTACTTGAATTTGTATTGGTCGATTTTCGAAATCGGCCGGATTTCGAAATTTTCAACGGAATTGACAATATGATGGCCTTTACTAGACTCTATATAAGGCATGGGGAAGATTTGTATTATTCAAATCGGCCCAACAGGCCATATCTTCCGTCGATATGTGTATACCCGGCACAGGATTAATTCGTTGTCGCATGAAGCCGTACCACGCATAGTCGTTTAAGTATCAATCGTATCATGAAAGATTATGGAAGTAAACATAATACACTTCGCAACATATTATATCACCCGGGGCCGTTTTCACTGGTAGCTCAGCTAACATTCAGGACTAGACGACGCTGTTTATCTATGTTTCTGTTGTAATTGGTAGTAAGTGCCAACGAACGCAACTTCGCAGTTTGCAGGGGACCTCCTATACAATTTTCCACTTTCACCGCCGCGACTGTTTAGATCACTCACATGCACTATACAAAAACCAAGTATAAAGGATGAAGGTCGACCCTAAATGAATGCCATGCAGCCACACGTGCACCGCCTTGTCCGCACTGCTGCGAAGGCAGAGCTCTCGAGCTCACGAAAGAGCTGGATCTCCCCGTCACGGTGCGCACCATCCAGCGCACCTAAGCTAAGGTGGACTGGCTGATGTACACCAAGATGGTGGACACCCTGCCGGTGAAGGTGGAGGACATCGCGGCTCGTAAAGCGTCGGAGGGTGCCATGTTGCTCCGAAAGACGCCAGTACTGTCTGGGACTCCATCACCTTCTCTGACAAATAAGAAGTGGAATGAATCTAGACGGTCCCGATGGTTTTCAGCACTATTGGCATGACCTGCGCAAGCCACCACGCGTCACCAAGCGCCGTCATACGGCTGACAGCTCTGACACTAGGCAACTTGAAATTTCGGAAAGTGCCGCAGAGACAATCCAGGAGGAGCATGGATGTGGAATAGAAGGGCTAATTCGGGATGGCGTGTCTGTGGAACGCCCGAGTGCGCTGGAGAAGACGTGTAGTATGGATGCCTGGCCGCGTTTGACCTCAACAGGCCGGAGGTGCGCAGCACCCAGTCCGGCCAGCGACCTAGTCTGACGAAGGGAGACCATGCAGTGCCCCAGTGAACGTATCCCGGAGAGCTACCCTTCTTGGCGAGGTCAAGGCACCCCCACAGTACTTCGAACCCTCATCAGCCCGAGCGTGACGCTACTCAAGCACACCAAGCCGTTGCTATCCCAATTGCAACACTACCGTGAAGAAGATGGCACTGCGACTACGAAAACCCCGTGTATGACCCACCAACGAGTTGAGGACCTCAAGCAGCAAGACCAAGTGGTCACCTGAAGCTCGTGGAGTCGACGGCAACCTGGACAGCAGCCCGAATGAAGTGCAACAATCCCAAATGGTGAAGGATCATCTTGAATGGATAACCCGGAGTGCTCAAGTGCCGACAGCCCCGAATGGACCGCGACTGCTCTGAATGGAGGAGCCCGAAGACACTGAGCATATCTGCCAATGGACCGACGCCCATGACATGCCAAATCAGCGATCAAGGTGCCAGTTCCGAGCGTGACTTAATTTCACTATGGAGAGTGAGTCAGTCTGAGTTCGATGTGTCAGCTGTGCAGGCGATCCCAAGGTCAGGCACCCGAGCCCCTCCGACATCAAGCGATGGGTGTGCGGCGCGACGCGACGCCCGGGTATACTGAAGGCAAGTGAAGACGAACAAGTGTGTGAAGATATGAGCAGAGGATACCTCGCAAGAATCCAGCGGCCCTCAAGGTAACAAGACCATACGAAGAAGAAGAGAAGTATATGACGAAGAAGAGATATATACAAAGAGAGAGAAGGAGACATCCAAAGATGAAGAGAGAAGAAGATAAAGATCAACAGAATTTGTTTTGCGTTCTAGTGCGCAAGGGCCTGTAGTGTGATTCGTCTAAGGACAGTCGCCGCCCATGGGAGAGTGTACTCCCTAGGAGCCCACGAGAGGGTGTACCATTCGGAGTACCGCTGCGAGCGTTGGGTAACGCCTGGTCCAAGGCCAACGAAAATTTTTCACTACATCTTCAACTCAAGTCAGGTACCCAGAAGAATTGCCCATTCGGGTTGGTACACCTGTTTCATTTCCTAGTTGCGGTGTGCACTCTCAGTGTGCGCTGGTATTTAATATTCCCTGCTTTTTAGAGGTTGTTGCAATCGCCCCCTAGGACCCAATTGTAGATTGCGTGTGTTAGGAAGGTACCTGTATTGTTTCCCTGACATTCAGGAGTGGGGCATCCCGAATTTACTTGTAATCGGGGTGAACCTAAATTGACAGGCTGCATATTGTGTGTACAAATTCTGTATTGATATTGGTTATTTTGGAGAAGATCTTTGCACGTGATCTCACTCGGATTCAGGACTCCAGGAACGAGTAGCGCCCGGAAGTTCTCTGCATTCCTGTACAGTATCTTTGATCAATTGCGATTCCCAAGGTTGAAACTCGATCCGCCGAAATAAATGACACCTATAGGAATTGCACCAGGTCACACGTCAACCGGGGCTTATATTCACTGTAAGTTTCGGGTTTCCGTAAGCTAAACCCTCCCGAGTCTCAGCCAATCTGACGTATGCTATACATCCTGGACGATAAAGGCGTTCACCCGCCTCGCCTCAGCTCCGTCATGGTGTGGGCAGCTTTTAGCGCCCGCGGCAAGTCCCCGCTTGTCGTGCTTACAGGGAGGCAAAACCCGAACGACTACGTATATACGATGACCGAGTATTTCCCCTTTTGCACACTTAGCCTATGGCACTGACTTCATCTACCAGCAAGAGAACGCCAGCATTCATGTCTCCAGGCGCACCAATGAATTATTCGCGGAACAAGAATTACAAGTGCTGGATTGGCCGTCGAAGTCGCCGGATCTAAACCCTATTGAAAATCTTTGGTCTATCATGAGTAGGAAGGTTTATGCTCATCGAAAACAGTTCAGTAGCGTGTCTGAGCTAAAGGCAGCGCTGTTCAAGGCATGGGATGACATCCCTCTAATCTTGTTACGGTCTCTCATCGAGTCCATCCATCGCCGCTGTTTGGAAGTCCTAGATAAGAAGGGTAACAAGACGCACTACTGATTTCGACGTTCATTATTTTATACTGGGTTTTTGTATAGTGCATCTGAGTGATCTAAATTGTCGCGGCGGTGAAGTAGAAAATTTTATACAAGGTCCCCCGCAACCTGCGAAGTTGTGTTTGTTGGCATAAACTCCGTATTACTACCAATTACAACCGATGCATATTTAAACAGCGTCAGCTAGTCCTAAATACTAGCTGAGCTACCTGTCGGAACGCCCGCGGGTAATAAAATATGTCGCGAAGTGTAGATCATCTGCACATTATCTTCACAGTATCAACCGCTACAAAAGCATCATAAATATTATCAAGTTTCACTTATCCTCCGTCGGTACACCGTCATTCCGGCTTGTACTGCGATTGCCAACGGCCAGGCGGACTCCACACAGACCCTGCTACCGCCCAGCGAGCGCCACACCGCGTCCGAACACTCCCGCAGAAACCATCGCCGACGATGCTCGTAGGCTCCCCGGTCGATTCCCACCGGTTGTGCTGACCGCGACAAGCGCGCCCAGGACCAAAGCAACGGCCAGGCAGGGTCCAGGACGGCTGGGCAGCTGCGCGAGGTGTGCAGACTGCGCAAAGAAGCAAGCAAAGCGAGTGGAGCATGTGGCAGCAAAAGAAGCTTCCCGTCCGGGAATTGAACCCGGGTCACCCGCGTGACAGGCGGGTATACTAACCACTATACTAACGAGAATTCGTACAAAGAACAACACCCTCGCCGCGTCGCAAGCAAAAACAACGCATACCACAGACAAAACACATCTTACACAACCTACCATACATCGGACCGCTCCCAGACCGTCCCCGCCACGTGACACGATGTGGAAACAGATTTTTGTCTGCACCCATGTCCGACCCCATGGATACGCCGACCCTTCGGTGAACTGTGATTGGTCGCACGAGATGGAGGTCCGGTAGAGACGAGTGTGACGTGTGGATTGTGGATGCGTGTGGCGATTTGGTGGGACCCGGCACTTGCAGCAAGCATGGGCTCACAGGATTGGAGATGCGCCCACCGGATGAGCGCTCACATCCGGTGTGGAGTTACGTATCCTGTCCGTCCGCCGACTTCCCTAACTGCAGGATAGGCCCAAGGCGCGAAAGTGTAGCCAGCGAACGTATCCTGGCTACTGCCTACATTGGCTCAGTCAAGTTGTCGGACTACCCCACTGAATCGACCTCACCTGACATGATCGCACGCGTACAAGACCCCGTTGGATGAAGCCTCGTGTTGTCCGAGCGGGATCGTGGTGCACCCGGTGATGGCGTACCGAATGAAGAAGTGCCACACCGGATGGGGACAGAC
>JAIKVE010000786.1:0-16187 GCA_024679115.1 Phytophthora pistaciae | reverse complement strand
GACCTCGTCGCCCTCGGTGCCTCCATCCGCACCTGCGTCGGGTCATGATACGGCTTAAGCAAGCCAACGTAGAAGACGGGGTGCGTTCGCATCTTCTTTGGAAGATTGAGCGTGTACGCAAGGTTCTTCTTGGCCACAACCTTGAAAGGTCCGATGAAGCGTGGGCGCAACTTCGTCTTGAAGACGGCCGACACTGCATGTGTAGGTAGGTTCTTAGCGTTAAGCAACACCAGGTCACCGACCTCATAACTTTCAACATTGCCTCTGCCCCTGGCATCTGCATGTTCCTTTTGCTTGTCTTGGCTCTCAGCCATTGCATCACGCACGTGTCGCAAGACACTAAGACGCGTAGACAAGAAAGCGTCAACCTGTTTACGAACAGTAGCCGGGCTGACATCGGCTAGCCGATCAGCTAAATCGGCTTCTCCTCCCCCATCAAGCCCAAGGCTACCACGTGGCAGCGTCAACGGGACGCGGGGATGAGACAAGCTGTTGACGTAAAACGGCGTGTAGCCGGTCGAGGCATGCACGGCGTTGTTCAACGCAAACTCAACGAGCGGCAGCATAGCGCTCCAGCGCTTCGGCGTCTCAGCGCAGAAGCTGCGAAGTACGTCCTCGACGACGCGATTCACGCGCTCCGTCTGACCATCGGTCTGAGGATGATTCGCCCTGGACATGTCCAGCTTGGTGCCAAGCACCGCGAAGAGCGCGCTCCAAAAGTTGCCCGTGAAGCGGGGGTCTCGGTCCGAGACTATCGACTCCGGGAGTCTGTGTTGCCGAAACACTCGGTCCAAGAACAGCGTTGCTGTACCCTTACCATCGATGGTATCCGGCATAGCCGAAATGTGAGCCATCTTGCTCAAACGGTCAACGAAGACCACGAGTCCCGTGTTGCCCGCCGCGTCCGCCGGCAGGCCAAACACAAAGTCCATACTCATGGATTGCCAACAGTGCGAAGGGACGGGCAAACTCGCCAACGGCGCTGCAGCACGAGGGGAAGACTTCACGCGCTGACACGTCTCGCACGTGCGCACGTAAGTGCTCGTCAACTTGTACATCTTCGGCCACCAGTAGTGGGTGCTCACCGAGCCGTAGGTCTTCTCACAGCCAAGATGGCCAGCCAGCGGCGTGTCGTGGGCCTCATAGAGGATGCGATACTTCAGGTCCTCATCATGAGGGATGACCACGCGTGGCGTGTCCTCGGAGCCAGTGTTGTAAAACAACAGGCCACCATCGAGGGGATAACGGTGCAACCGCGCGCGCACCCGCGCGGTCAACTCAATGTCCGAGTCTGAAACTCCTTGCTCCCCAGAGCCTTCAGCAACGCGACACAAGTGTCATCCTTGGCATAAGCCGTTCGGATCAGACCCGGTAATGACATGAGCCAGCTCGTAATCTGGCCTGCGCGACAGCGCGTCCGCAAGGACATTCTGTCTGCCAGGCTTGTACTTCACCTCGAAGTTGTACTCCGCGAAGAAGGACAGCCAACGGGCCATCCGTTGCGAGAGGTGAGGCGACTGAGTCGCAGTGCGTAACGACGCATGATCCGTGTAAATCACGGACGGCTGAGAGCCCAACAGGTGCACCCTGAACTTGACGAGCGCATACTTCATCGCAAGTAGCTCCTTGTCGTGGACAGGATAGTTCTTCTCCGCAGCCTTCAGCTGGCGAGATTCGAACGCCACCACGCGCTCGCGTCCCTCGGTGTCTGCTTGCAGCAGGGCACAGCCGATGGCAATGTCCGAGGCGTCACAGACGACACTGAACGGACGAGCGGGGTCTGGCAAAGCCAGAATAGGCGCATGAAGGAGACTATCCTTAATTGCCGCAAACGCATCTTGATGCTCGGTGTCCCAACACCACTCCGCATCCTTCTTCAGGAGATTGAAGAGTGGCCGAGCCATCTCAGCGTAGTTCTCGCTGTACTTGTGCAAGTAATTGGCCAAGCCAAGCCACTTGCGAAGATCTTTATGGTTCTTGGGAACCGGCCAGTTAACAATGGCCTTGACCTTGACCGGGTCGGCCTTAGGCCACACTTCCCGATGAAGCACCCTAAGAAGGGGATCTCTTCCGCTACGAAAATGCATTTGTCAATGTTGGCGTACAACTTGTTTTGACGCATGGATTCGAGCATAGCACGCAGGTGCTCCACATGGTTCTCCATATCAGTCTTTCTGTGCTCCGCACGGCTGTGGACGAAGATGTCATCGAAGTACGTTTGTGCGTACGCCCGATGGGGTCAGAAGAGCTGCGTCACAAGCCGATTAAACGTCGCTGGCGCGTTCGAAAGCCCTTGGGGCATCACCAACCACTCCCGGAGCATACCGCTCGGAGTACTCACCGCAGTGAGAGGAATGTCGCTCGTCCTCATGAGCAATTGGTAATATCCATCGACCAAGTCGAGCGCACTGTACATCGTACATCCTCCATGTTGTTCTGAAGAACGTCCTTCCGAGGAATCGGCGTCTGCGCCGGAATAGTAGCGGCATTCAGCTTGTTGAAAGCATGCACGATACACCACTTGCCATTCGGCTTTCTGACACAGAACGTCGGCGTAGAGTGGGGAGACTTACTCTCACGCACCATGCCCGCCTCGTGCTTCGCACGGAAGAATGCGTCAATGACGTCGCACTGCTCCTTCGGTAAGGGTCACTGCCTTGTCACGCAGTACTTCGTTCCTGGAACAAGATCGATCTCATGTCGAACACCTCGATCCGGAGGTAGCCCCGAGGGCGGCTCCTTCGAGACCACGTCTGGGTAATCCTTTACCACTTGATACAATGGATCCGACGGGTTCTTCAGGTCACCGATCCACTCCGCGCATTCAGCGCCTTCTTGGTGTCTTCCAGGACAGCTTCATCCAGAACCGGGGACGAGTTCAACTTTTCTTCAGGTCGTATGACCACCACCTCAGCCAAGTCCCCAGCCTTCAAGGCTTCGCCGAACTCGGCCAAGGACATCTCGTCCAGCTCCAGGAGAGCAGATAGTGAGGGCAAAGCGTCGAGGTTGATGCCTCCGCCGACGTTGCCCGTCACCCCGGTCACGAGTGTATAGAGCTGTTCACTCTCGCGTGGGGCCTCGCCGCTCGACACGCCCTTCTCGACTCGTGAGATCGCAGGCGCCTTGCGTCGCGCAGCCAGCGCTTTGCGGCGCTGCCTCCTCTTCATGGACACCGTCCGTCCTGAAGAGCTCCGTGATTACGCGTGCTTCTTGACGCCAGGTGTCACCACCCCATTCAGCTCCGGGGGAGCTCCAGTGTCTTTACCGACACTCAGCGAAGAGCTGCACGATCCGCAACCTCCACTCAGTGGATTACGTGCCACTCCACGATCTTCACCGGGGCAAAGCCCCTTGTCCTTCGGCATCGTGCCGACCGCGCCTTCGACGGCACGCAGCAGGGCGACGCCCTCAGACGCACACCCGCTCAGCAGAATGAGTGCCGCTCCACATCCTTCAACAGGCGTCCGCGAGCCATGCTCGGAACGCTCGTTCTCGACACACGCAGTGTCCACCAACTCGGAAACTCCGATATCCAGCACATTGACCGACTCGGTCCAGTGCTCGCGCCAAAAGCGCTTCTGCTTCCTAGCAGAGGTGGGTTCATGACTCGCCAATGCTCCACCAGGAGAGAAGTGCGTAGCACCAAGGGTCTTCGACCTCCAATCTATCCAAGGCTCGTGGCGTTCCAGCCACGCCTTACCAAGGATGAGATCATATCTCGAATCGAGGTCCAAGACCAGACAGTGTTCCACGCTATCAAAATCCAAAAGCTTCACGCCCAGGTCCACCGGGGCCTTAGACACCGTGACACGAGTGCCCGTCGCAAGACGAACAGTGATGATGTCACTTCCACGCGCTATTAGCGCCTCAGCATAAAGCTGACTTCCGTCCATCGTAGAACGCCGGGCGTAGTTACCCTATGCCCCCGAATCAATCAAAATAGTCCATGGCTTCGTGAAACCCTTCACCCAAGCTTGGACGACTAGCAAGCCCGGTTTGCATACACGTTCCGTGTTAGAGAGTACGGCTCTCTTCGGGGCTAAGTCATGTCGACCCCCACCTCGCCGAGGCTCAATATAACTTAGTTCTTCCCCAGTAGGCTGCCCCGCGCCTACTGGGTTTTCTCGCTTCCCCGAGACAAACCAGAGCCCTGGCTCGAACCCGAAGAGCGGCTTGACGAAGCCTGGCGCGAATGGCGCAGCGGGCATCCGGCGCGAAGGTGACGAGTGTCACCACAGATGAAGCATCTGCGGATGCCACGCCGCTGCTCGGCCGCATGAAGCACGGCTTCTTCGTCTTCAGCATAGCTGAGGTCCATGGGTTCCGGACCATTTGACGCGCTAGCGTAGGACGCATTCCACCCAAGTCGAGACGACTTAAAATTGTGTTCCGCGTTTAATGCGACGCTCACAGCCTCTTCAAGGGTCGGTACGGAACACCTCCGTCCTGGCAACGCCAGTGCGAAGGCCCTCCATGAACACCGTGACGGTGACTGCCTCCGGCAACGGGTCAGCAGACATTCCTGCAATGAGAGTTCTCAGTTCTTGGACATAGTCCACCAACTCCTTCTTGCTCTGCCGAGTGGCCAGGAAGCGTGAGCGCACGCGATACGCCTCGTTAGACGGAGCAAACACTCGGGACAATTGCTGTTTCAGCTGGTCCCACGTCGGGAAGGCCACCTCACCGACGTTCCGGACGTTAGTGCCCACACTCTCGCTCGCCCATCGAGCTTAGAGATAGCTAGCGCCACGCGCTGCGACTCCGTCCGGAGTAGAGCTGAGCTCATAGCCATCTCAACTTCGCGGGTCCAAAGCATCAAGCTTTCACCCTCCTTGCCTTCAAAGGTCTTCACCCTCAGCATGAGCGGCTTGGGTCTTGTTGCCGCGTCGGATGACGAAGCGGGCTCTTGAGGCACCGCGGCCGTTGCTATCCTCTGCTAGAGGTGCTCTAGCAGAGCATTCTCGTAACTTGAAAACGCCTCGAGACGCGCGTTCACCGCGTCGGGGCCTTGCTGCGCAAGTTGCGACACGCCCTCCGGGCCCAGCGAGGGCATAAGCTTTTTAAGCGCCTCCTGCTGGTTCGGGGGCAAGTGAGCGAACTGCTCCATTCTCCACAGAGGGTCAGTCTATACAGACTCAGGTATCGGATTGACTACAAGTGCTACCAAGTGCAGCGGGGCTGCCGTAGCTTTAGCGTCAGAGGAAGACGTAACAGACTCACAGAGTCTCAGCTTAAGATAATCAGTGGCTGTGAAGCCATGTACTGATTCTCCTACTGAGTTAGGTTATACAGTGTGTACCCACTTCGTAACCCTCCGGGTAACCTCTTGTGTAACCCCGTTACACCCACTGCGTCCAGCCAACACCATCGCCTCCTCCTGGTCTTCGTACTCCTGCGCGGGCGCGGGAGCCTTCTCTCCCAGGTCGTCGTAGTTCATCATCATGTCATTCTTAACGTCCGAATCCTCGTCAACTGACTCTTCGAAACTGACCGTCCTCTCAGAGATCGTCGACAGCCGATACGTCAAGTCACTCGCGATCGTCTACAAGCCGTCGGTTGGTCCACGTCCCGATTTCGCCGGCGTAACTGGCACCGCTGACTTGGATACGTTCGCCATCTTGTTCTTGTTCTTCTTGTTTCTTCTTCTCTTCTTTTCTTCTTCTTCTCCTCTCAATGCTCATTTGGAACAATACCTACACAGAACACAACACACATTTCGGTCGCACCCGTCCCGGGTCGCGGCACCAGTTGTATAGGAAAACACGATTTAACGAGTTCTCGTCCCCCTAGCCAAGGCCTTTGGAACGAGCCCCTACCAACAACACGTTTCCCTCCTGAAAGGTCGGCGCTTATTGTTGGGATTAAATCTGAAGACCAGATCCGATCCCTTACACCGGGCTGGAATGTGCCTTACGCGAGTCGTTGGTCAGGCAGGTAGAGCCCTAAATCAAATATAAGAGCACCCTTAGCCACGAGCAACGGCTACGATGCAATGTACACACGCGCTTTCACGCTAAACCCTCTGTGGCCCCTCAGAAGGAAGGGTACCGGGCCAATCGAAGCCTCGGACAGGGGCGGCTACGCCACACACCCACGCAAACGTACAGGTGTACAGGGAGGCCTCTAATACCTCCAACACTCGGCCACTACTCAGTCTTGGCCTGACCAGGGATGAACACTCGGTCAATGTACCTTATGCTCACCGGCAGACTTACCCCGTGTCGGCCGAGCGTATCCAGAGATTAGAGGCTGTGAGGCCTTCCCTATAGCTAATCCCTAATGTTTATACAAAAGTCAGGTATCAGCCGAGCCTTCGAGCCGGACCGACGACTCGGCAACTCCTCGGCTAGGTCCGAATTCCTAATGAGAGGTAAATCTTGTACCCACTATGATTACTTAGAGGGATCGACGGGCCCCCGCCGTGCCTGGTCACTAAATGGCCGTCTTTCTATCACTCTAGTGCGGCAAAGAAGAGTGACCAATCAGAGGACTCGGTCAACTATCACCCGAAGGTTCACGACCGTTAGGTCTCGGTGCGGCCTGTTCTCGTTATTTCCCGATATCACTAAACCACTCCGTAACTTCGCCATCGAGGGAGCTGACCAGGATGCTGCGCTGTTGCGCTAGTAACCAGCGGTGGCCATCGAGGATCTGTGCTTCCTACAGCTGGGACACGAAGAGCATCCTGAGGCGAGGCGGGTGAACGCGTTTATCGTCCAGGTGTATAGCGCACTATGCCGGACCGAACCGGTTCGGAGTACCAGAGATATCCGCTGCAATCCGGTAGTCCACGGGACACAGAGCGTGAACCGGTGCCGTAGGATCGCTTGGACTTGGCGTGTGTCCTTGTGTCAACCACTATAGGTATCGTTTACCTTTGGCGGACCGGACTCCACCGAATGAGTTGTTAAAAATACAGGATCGAGTCTGCTGGGTGTGTTTCTGGAACAAACCACACTGAATGAACAGAAGGTCAGACCGAATCAAAGGGACCACAGTCAGATCCACAATTCAGTATAACCAACACACAGAAATACAATGCCGAGCTAAACATCACAAAATATACAGCCACCACTTATTCTTTGAGACCCTTGGGTGGGGGTCTAAACGCCAGTCAACTTCTGAGCCGTCACGCAAGGCACTGATCAACCCGGGATGCACACTCACTTACGCGCACCACCCTCACAAAATGAGGGAACAATACAAAGTATAAGTCAATCCTATCACACAGTAGTCAATCAATTCAGTCTCGGGGGTGACTTCCTCTACCGCCTAAGACACACAGATGGAATATGAAATGGATGCCCCGATAGTATACGCAAATTGGAAATGAAGCTCTCACAGATCACTCCGAGGCGCGGCACCTTAGTCCCTGCCGACTTTGCCTTGGTATCTTTGAGTCCCCACTACACCAGTGCTCGCAACACCAGTGAGGCCTTGAAACGTCCCAAAACGTACTTAGACCGCGCGCAGGCAGTCTCCCGGTGGGCTCTTGAAGACGTCAGGGTCGAGGCTCTACTTCTGGCCCCGAAAACAACAGAGACGTCCGCGTGTTCTTCGGCAAATTGGTTTCTGTTTGTTACGTTTGGCTAGCTATCTTTCTCACTTCACTGACTTCTAATAAAGGTTTCACTATGGTTCACTTGGTTAGGATATGCTTTGATCTTGTGCACGCGTCTTCGATCTTCTTGCACTGAGCTTGGGTATGCTTGAATTGATTTGGTTATTGGGTAACTTGTCGACGTCAATGCTTCTTCGGCAACACTCATCATCTGGCGACAGAGATACATGGGTACGGTGTCTCATCACCGCCGAACTAGACCTCTGCGTCTAATCACGTGGACCATCCGGTGTCGCTCGATGTCTTGGTCGATCCGGTCTTGGATTTGACCTCTGCGTCTAATCACGTGGACCATCCGGTGTCGCTCGATGTCTTGGTCGATCCGGTCTTGGATTGCCGCCACAGTCTATACACACACGGCGGTACTGGACTTGTTGTTGGTGCGGTCTTGATCCAGTATGGGCACCAGAATCGTACCAAATTGACTATCCGGTCCGGTCCCATTCGGTGCGGCACCTTGTCACCCGGTGTATCGCTACCGGGTACACCACAATCCAGTCCGGCAAACAGTGTTCTTCGTCCAGCGAGGTCGGGCGCATGGGTTCATGTTGAGCATGGTGAACTTGGGGGTTGGTCCGATGTCTTGACGGAGCCAATGCAGGTAGCAGCCAGGATACGTTCACTGGCTGCACTTGGCGCGCCTTAGGCTTATCCTGCGGTCAGGGAAGCCGGCGGACGGAGAGGATGTGTTGCTCCACACTGAATATGAGCGCTCATCCGGTGGGCACATATCCGATCCTGTGAGCCCATGCTTACTGCAAGCACCGGGTCCCACCAAATCAACCATACTCATCCATTATCCACATGCAACACTCCACGTCACTGGATACCTGTCCACTGCGACCAGTCATAGTCAGCCGACGATTGGGCCCGTCCAGCAGCCAAACACAAGTGCAGTGACAAATATTCTTCCACATCGTGTCACGCCACCTTCGCAGCACTCCTGTGTCGTATTTGCCGAAGCCGCAGTGACCCGTGAAGGAGGAGACGGTCATGTTCTTGCGACTGGGCTTCCTGCTGACGGGCAAGGCGTCGAGCTCGTCGTCCACCGTGAGGTGGGGCGAGAGCACGGGAGTCCTAGCCAACGAGGCGATGGGCTGGCGCCGGCTGGGGTGGACGGTCGACTCTTGTTCGTGAGTGTCCTCGGGCATCTCGAGTACTAACGGACGGGTCCTGCGGGGTGGGCGCGCGACGACTTGGCGAGAAGGTGCCGCTTCGATGGGGGCACGAGGTGTCCGACGAGACGAGGGGAGACCAGGGAGTGGTCGAAGGTCGGCCGTACGGGGAGAAATGCGAGGGCCTGCCATAGTGGGGCGGAGAGCTTGGCTGTTAACCTGTAGGTTAAGTGAGAAAACCGAAGTGATCTATTAGAGAAGGATATTTACGGGGTCGGTGCACAGCCTACAAACCAACCGTTTCATACGTTTGACGAGCTCGTTCTTGTACGTCATCGGGCCCGGCTGAGCTCCTGATCAAGGAGCTGCTGCTGGATTGCCAATGCTACCAACAACGCTGTAGGCGCAACTCCTCGTTTGCCTGGCGGAAATCAGCTTGCAGCCGATCCAAGTCGGGCACAGCCCCGGTGGGTGGGTGGGGGTGGGGGTGGGGCGTCGGAACGACCGAAGAAGTAGCAGCCACAGAAGGATTACGCTGAGCCAAAGCCGTCTCGGTTGTCTGAAGCGCGGCCTGAACGCGATCAAGGCTGCCTCGCGTTATGCCCAACTCGTGGTTTACAATGTCCAGCTCACGTTCTTGGCTGGAGACCTGCGATCGGAGATCTGAGATATCTGCCGAAGCGAGATCCAACTGGTGATCGAGGCGATCGCGATCGGTGTGGGCGGTCGCAAGCTCAGTCTGAGCGCAAGTTAATTGGCGGTCCAGGCCCTAGGTCTCAGCAGCTTGTTGGCTAACTTGACCCCCCCCTCCGAGATGTTCGATCAGCTGCGGGCCTTAACCCTGGGCACCCTGTTTAAGGTCGCCTTTTTCAGTTCGGAGGCGGCGGGTCTCATCTTCCCGCGTCCAGCGGTAGCGCTCGAGATCATGCAGGTCCGAGGTTAGCTCGCGCACGGTGTCGTCCAGGCGCGCTCGGGCGCGGATCATGATGAACCGTGAGACGTAGGCACATGCCAGCTCGTTCTAAAGACTGGGATTTGGCGAACTGCGCCTGGAGAAGCCGCAGCGGGCCGGGAGACTGTCAAGCGAGTTGATCGGGTTGTCGAGTGGGCCGATCGTGGTGAGCCGTGCGGCGAACTGCGGCCTTCCGATGGGTTGAATGGTTGTGCCGGTGGCTGTGCAGGCGGTCTCGAGGGTGGCGTGCTCATCTGGGACGATTTCCTCCTTCAGGCTTCACGGCTAGGGGGCAAGTTGACTTGATTAGCTCAAAGTGTTAGACTCCCTGGAGTTCCCCTCTTGAGTGTCGCGAGCTCTGGCTTGGTACGATGCCTGGCTCGTGACATTCCCAGGTAGAGGCCTTCATCATGCAATATGCCGCATCGCGAATCATTCCCGGTCGCAGCCGAGTGTACACGGAAAAGCACGAGCTCGACCACCATCACATCAGGCGGATAACCAGGTCGCCCTTCCGGCCTGCTAGGAGTGCGCAGGCGCCCCCTATGCGTAGCGAATCAGAGGAGTTCTCTGAAATTTATTTCAGAGTCTACCGGTGATACCACTTTCCGCGCTGTTTGAATATATTCGACTGTGGCAACGCCCTCTTTGCTTGAATTCTATATCTGCTATACGGTCACCCATTTCTCAAACTTCATAAATAAAGTTTTTTGTTAAAAAAACACAGCCTTCGTAATTTAAAGGGTCTGATTGTCCGGAAATCTTATAGATAAGACTACAAAATACGCAGTTATTGATGCAACGCGGTTCGTAAAACCCGTTATATCGTATATCTCTTGCCGTTATGAATCACCCATGTGAATGTTAACCCTGTCGGCGACGCGTCCATCTTCGCGCAACCTGCGTCTGTAAGTAATTTAAACGGTAATTTATAATGTGGTTTTTTTCTTGGGATAAATGCAATTTCCTATTTATCCCGTGGGTCCGAGCCCAGTCGATTGTCGGTTCATCCAGCCCAACGATGACATCTAAAACGTCAACTGCAGCTACGACTACGTCGTGTACAAGCCCAAGATGCATACACGCTCGCTCAGCACCCAGTTCTACCGCCCGTTCCGCCGCGAGGGCGCTTCGCCGTCGAGTTCCGCGGCGCCAGCCTCAACACGACCATCACCGCGGACGAAGTCAATGTCATCGTCAAGGACCTGCCCACGGCGCACCCCCGATATCGTGGGCTGCACCAACTTGAACAGCGCCATCTCGACGGTGAACACTGCGACGGCCAACATCCAGACCCAAGAGGACCTCGAGGCGCTGTGTAAGAACCCCATCAAAACCTACGCGGAAAACTATTGCGCCGAACGCTATCACCACTGCCAACGCCACAGTAGAGGCGTACGACGGCTCAAACGCGAGGACTTAGTGCATGCGGAAGCGGTGGCAGCGAGGAGAGCGGCGAAGTTCATCTTCGAGGGGGTAGGGGGGGGGGCTTGTGCGCGATGAGGCAAGTGGCAGTCACTGATTCTGTCAGACCTACCTGGACGCTCGCACAACCCAAGCAACGATGTATCCTTGGCACGAGGCTAGGAAGCACTCGCTGACAGCTAGTACTGTACATGTAGCTGTTAGTGCGCTGCGTCTGTAGCTGAGAGCTATTAGTTGTGGTAGCGGTGGCATGCTGAGCATATCTTCCCCCATCGGATCCACCTCCGCCACGGCTTGCACTTCCACCCACCAGCCGCCGCCCACGTCGCGCTCGTGAGCATCCTCTCGGAGCCCTCCTTCTCGACGTGTACAAGCGACTCGGGCTACTCCATGCTCACGGCCACGGCGCTCCCGGCCACCGCGCAGTACAAGCCCATGTGCGCGTCGACTGCGTGCCAGGAGATGATCACCAAGATCATCGCGCTGAACCCGCCTGACTGCGACCTGACCGTGCCGACCAGCGGCCTCGTGATCAATGTGTACGAGTACGTGAACGACTTTGCCTCGACGTGCTCTTCGCTGTCGTCGTCGTCTAGGCAGTGCTCGCTTGATCGACCGCGCCATCACAGGACAGTATGAAGCTGTCCAGGATCAAGGGTCAAGCTCTTTTTGCCCTCCTACATTATTCCGCTTGCTATCATTGCCTCTCACGACGTGATTTTTTAACCATGCCAACGTCGCACTGGAAATTTCAGAACTTCCTCGTGCGCAGCACGACTTTGTAATCACTCCGTGGTAATCCCATTTTGGCAGCCGCTGCCTTGATAACATCAGCAACTCGCGTTTTCCTGATCGTCCGAATGGTCGATAGCGAGGTCAGGAATGGTTCCAGCTTTCGCCCCGTCGCTAGCCAATGGGCGCTAACTGTCAGGGATTCTCGGGCTGCTTTCACGGGGCACATATACACATGATCCGACCGGTAGTGTCGCACAGTGGTTCCTTGGGCGACTCGCTCGCCTTTGTGGGATTCGAAGATCACGTCTACTGAAGCCGGTTCGGAATCGTCGGGTCCAACTTGGTCTCCGTGCTTGTCCCGTAGAATAACGTTGACAACCTTTATGCAGTGCGCTTGGCGGGTCCCTGCGGATCGGTCGATGGCCACTGGGCCCCACAGATCTGAGCTTCGGTCGAGGAAGAAGAAGACAAGTACGATTGACCCTCACAGTAGTTCACTCTCCCAATCTCGTGCAGTTATGAGCTCCCGTATCTTGAGAAACATCGGTGTAGTAACTGGCTGTTTACTTTCCACATCGCCATGGGCGCGTTTGTATCATTGAGCGATGAGCTCAAATTCCGGATCACGGTAATTGAGCTTGGCGCTCCGAACTGCCTTGTGTGCGAATGCCACCGCTGCCATTTTGCCGTCGAATGTCTCATACTCGTTCCCTTCCTCGCCTTGTTGTGCCCTTTTGAAGCGCACAACGCTGCGAGAAGTCCAGTCGTCCTCGCTTGTTGTGCCCTCGGCAGTTCATCAATCCACACGGGAAACCCGAAGTCATTACTGGAGGACTCCGAATACTTGAGGTTTCTCGTGTAGCTTCCAACCGTTCCATCTGATACTGAGGTCTGCTTGAGCTGGTCTCGCTTTTTTGCGAGGCGCCGGAGCCGCTCTGGATCTGGTAGATTTCAAAATAGTTAGTACTCGCGTGTACGTCGCACTTAGAGGTCTGCTCCGGTTTCCATCCCAAAGTGTGCGTCGTGAAGTTTAACCTGTGACGAGCCTGACTCAAAGGGCATTGCCGCGATGCCACCTGTCCTTCGCTATTCCGACAGTTCATCTTGTCGATCATCTTCGTTATCTGCCTTTCTCCGTGGATGACAACTTGACACCACGTGCCCTCCTTCTTTAGTCTTTGTCCTCAGATGTACGCGACTTCCTCGATCGATCGGGCAACTCCGCTCTCGTCCTGGACCTGGCCCTGGCCCTTAGTATAAACCGCTCCTGTAGCCGCATGCTCGTGACGCAAACGTAGCGTTTGCCCACGATCAGTAGCTATACTTCGTCGAAGGATCCGTTTCTCTTGAATAAGTTCATTGGCATCCCAGCAAATCGCTATGGAAAACGAGGCAATCCACCACTGACGATCCTTACGAAGAAATTCTGACATCGGGACTCCTGTTTTGTCGTGGCTCCGACAGCGATTCTGAACCACTGTCAACCGCTGGATGAATGGTTTTGTGATCGGGATGAAGCTGATCACGTGCCTCAAGACGCTGTCCAATTTCTTCCGTGATAGAAATGTCTTCTTCAGCGCCTCAGCAAGAATGGATCTTAATTTATGCACCTCCCGTCGGGGTATCGTGATAGCGTTGTTGGTAATGTCCCCATCGATGTCCACCGCATGAAGACGCGCGACCAGGTCGTGAACTTGCCTTCGTGCCATCCAGCTGTACCAAACACCAGTTTGACGCCGTCTCTTAGACGTTTCTCAGCCTGCTGAAGCCTGATAGTTGGTGGGTGTGGGACGAACGACACACCGAGTTGCTGGATCCGTCCATGGCGGAACAATCCCTTAGAGAGCGATAGCGCACAGGAGATGGGGATGCGGGTACGAGGTGAGATGGACCCGATACAGCCACGGGCGGAGGTACTTCTTGGCGCGGGGATCGGCTGGAGTTTGACCTCGAAACATGGCGAGGGTTCCTGAAATCCCGTACCGATCGTCGGCTGTCAGAGCATCCAGGATGCGGAGATCACCAGCGGGAACTGTATGGGGACCTGGTCCAGGAGCCAAGCAGATTGAATCCACAGGAAATGGAACACCGGGCTCGGAAGCGGCCGTACGTAGGGCGTTGAAGACGGACCGATGAACACACCGGACCCGGCTACACACCCGGGCCGATCGAGTTGGAGGTGTGTCAAACCAGGCCGGAAGAGATGCAACCGCCAATGAAATCTACGGAGGTGAGTTCGGGCACGTGACCTCAGGGTGGTATGGCCGATCCGTAGTCAGCGGAACGGAGCGGGACTGGAGAAGATGTGCGATCTATCGGAAGGCGTGCTACACCAGGGACCATGCTGCAGCAACCTAGTCCGAGTGATCAGAAAGTGCTGACGGGGTTAATCGCGGAAGTTGTAGCCCTGCCGAGGGGCTCAGTGCTGCAGTATACGACGGTGGGCATGGCCAACGGGTACCTCACAAGGTCAGGTTTGCGGCCGGAAACGAATCCATGATCCAATTGCACACTGCATCGGCCGCGCTGTTGGACGCCAGGCGAACATGGTGTAGGTATATCGACTGTGCCATGGGCACGTATCCGTGCAATCCATGGGATCAAATGGGGCGCCCGACAGGCATACTGACAGAGGGCGCGAGAAACAATGGCATGTGAGTCGTCATAGACGTCAACTGGACAGGAGGAGAACTCGGAACGGATACAAAGCAGACGCGCGAGAAGTCCCTGTGCCTCCATCGAGGTTTTTGAGCGGGAATCAACAAATGTAGTCGCCACCCACCGGAGGAGACGATGGTCACTGGACCAGACACACCACGCAGACCCACAACGGCCGCTGGTCGCACGGGATCCACAGTCAAATGAAGCGGATATGGCAGCGCGAGGGGTGCCCCCCCCCCCCCCCGACAACCTCGAGGTGGAGCCATGCAACACGTTGGAGGTGGTGGTCGATAACGGGACGTTGGGGCGAGACGCAGCAGTGGCCCAGTGGCCCGCTGGCGTGGTTGAGCTCTAGCCGGACTGTGCGTCAATGATAACAGCCGCCAGCAAAATTGAAGGCGTCAAACTCGTCGGAGGCGTGGCCACCGCTGACTGACACACGGACCAAGGCCTCACCACTCTGTCCGCGCACCACCATGACCGACGACAACGCAAGGGTGCTAGGCATCGCGAAGGGCAGGAGCTTAGCGCCTGTCACCGACTGATACCGGACGCACACCTGGGTGCCACCTGGGTGCCATCAACCACCGGGATTTGATCCCGAATGTGACAGGAAATGAGCGGTGTTCCTGTCTCAGGTTGGGCATGAGCTGGGCGTACAGCACGGCGACGACCTTGGCCCTTCGGAGACGCTCCCCTCGGGCGTCGTAAGTCTGTCAATCCAAGTGGTGTCGTGTGGAATATAGAGTGAACAACTGCGTCGTTCTTCACCCGAGCGACGTACCGTTGGTAAGCTGGAGAGCCACGGCGTAGCGAGCGCAGCGCTCGCGTACAGACATCACGAAGATCGGTGCCGTGGAGCATGTCGTCGTAGAGATTGAAAAACACGGCCTGATACAGATTGCACATGGCAAACAGGAGTTGCGACAGCGCCGAAGGTGCAAGCGATGTGATCGCGTCTCCATGCACAGCGCGGAATACTGCCGCCAAGTCGGCAGGATACCAGATGACAGGTGCGTCTTGAATAACATGAAGCACCTGGCGCAAGTGATCCGCCCGGCAGATTTGAAATACCGGGGCGGGTTCTGCACCACCCTACTGGGAGTCTTCATGAACAACATTTCGATTTTGTCGTTAGCCTCCGGCCGAATCGGACGAAAAAAATGATGGAGAGGTCCACTAAAGAAATCCACCGAAAACAGCATCTTAGCCGTCACCTTGGAGACGCGATAGACGCCGCGGAAACACTAGTGGCGATAGATAGAGCAGACTCTGTCGCGTTAGCAAAGCGAGAGATAAATGCCTTCGTACCTGATGTCGGATCTTGCGCGCGTGGTCCAACTCGTGCGGCTTCATGCACCGTCACTTCACTGGTCGAAGGCCGAAATAGACTGTTGCCAGTTGACTGGTGCCCTTGGGGCCCGCGAACAGGAGAGCGTGAGCGCTGAAGCCGCCTGACTGGCGAGGACCGACGGTCAGACGGACTCCGTCGTGTGGAGTGCGAACCGTGATTGCGGAAGCCCAGCCGCCGAGCGGGGGAACGTTCTGCAGAACGCGAGCGCCAGGTAGAACGCAAGCGCCGTGCTAAACGCGAGCGAGCGACGGCGAGAGCGTGAGCGTCGAGGCGAGCGTGAACCCCGGGCATGACTGCGTGACCGAGAGTGCAGCGCCTGGCGCT
>JAIKVE010000785.1:0-16187 GCA_024679115.1 Phytophthora pistaciae | reverse complement strand
CTCTTCGTCCCCAGTGCCTTGGTGAGCATGTCCGCGAGCTGATCCTCCGTCGGCACGTAGTTGACGACGATGAGTCCTCGGGACACATTGTTGCGGATGAAGTGATGCTTGATGTCCACGTGCTTCGTCCTCGCGTTGTAGCCAGCGTTGCTAGCGAGGGCGATCGCGCCCTGGTTGTCCTCCCATACTTGAGTAGCTCCCACATGCTCGTGACCCATGTCCTTCAGCATGGCGCGGGTCCACAGCACCTCCTGCGTGCCCAGGCTCAGCGCCATGTACTCCGCCTCCGCCGAGCTCAGCGCCACCATGCGCTGGTACTTCGACTTGAAGATCACCCGCGCCCCGCTGATCATCACCATGATGCCCGACACCGAGCGTCGGTCGTCGAGATTGCTGCCCCAGTCCATGTCGGTGTACGCCGTCATCACGATCCTCTTCACGTTTCCATTGTAGACGATGCCCAGCTCCCAGGTACTCTTCAGGTACCTCAGCACGCGGATTTCCTCTTCACGTTTCCATTGTAGACGATGCCCAGCTCCCAGGTACTCTTCAGGTACCTCAGCACGCGGATTGCAGCCTTCCAGTGCTGTTGCCCGGGGTTCTCTAGGAAGCGCGACAACTGGGTCACGATGTACGCCACATCAGGTCTGTTACACGTCGTAATGTACAGCAAACAGCCAATGAGTGCTCGGTACGGCTTCGCCTGCATGACCTCGCGTTCCTTGTGAGTCGTCGGCGACTGAGTCTTCGACAACTTCATGCCCGACTCGCACGGGTTCGCCACCACCTTGGCGTCCTGCTGGTTGAACCGCTTCACCACATCATCAATGTATCGAGTCTGCTTGATCTTGAGAGTCTTCGCCGATGAGTCATGATCGATCTTCATACCGAGAATGAACTTGGCCTCGCCCAACTCCTTCATCTTAAACGCATTCTTGAGCGCAACCTTGACTTCCTGGATCTCGCTGCTCGTCTTGGCCGCAATGATCATGTCGTCCACATACAGGCAGACGTACACGAACTTGCCCTTCTCGCCCTTGACGTAGACGCACTGACCGCCGCCGCAGCTCCGAAATCCAATGCTCACGAAGACTCGATGAATCGTCTTGTGCCAAGCATTCGCTGTCCGCTTGAGACCATAGATCGCCTTCTGCAGCCGACACATCATGTTCTTCGCGTTGATGATCCCGTAGGGCACCTCCATGTAGACGCGCTCCACCAGTCCGCTGTTCAGAAACGCGGTGTCCGCATCCAGCTGCTCGGTGATGTATGCTTCGGCCACCACCATCGACAACACCACTCGGATCGAGTTCATGTTGGCCACGGGCGAGTACGTCTCGAAGAAGTCCACGCCATACTTCTGCTTAAACCCTTTCGCCACCAGGCGGGCCTTATACCTGATGACTCGACCATGCTCGTCGCGTTGCTTCGCGAACACCCAGCGACATCCAATCGGCTGAGCACGCTGCGTCCGACGGATCAGTGTCCATGACCCGTTGTCCGCGTGTGCCTTGAGCTCCGCATTCATCGCCTTCACCCACTCCGACGACTCGTTGCTCTGCATGGCCTGTTGATACGTGGTGGGTGCGTCGTTGGCATCGCCGACGTCTGCGGCATAAGCCAGCACAGCCTCAGCCAATAGGCTGTCTTCGTCCACCCTTGGTCGCTTTGGGGACGGCGGCCAGAAGTGATCATCGTTGTCCGAGTCGTCGGGACCATCTTCTTTCGATTCCTCACCGTCTGCTGAACCATCTCCAAGTAGTAGCACCGGTTCTCGAGCACGCCGGGCCCGATCCGGCTCCTGGTGGAAAACCATGTCATCATTCAATACCGGTCTCGCGAGTCTTCGGTATGTTGCCAACTCCTGCACCGATGGTTCCTGCATCTCCGCCTCGTGCATCTCCGTGTCCTCGACTGTCTCTTCCACCGATCCCATCGGCTCGTCGGCGACAGGTCGTTGCGTGTGCTCAGGCACCACTGCATCTTCGACATCCTCCATCATCTGAATGATCGGCGAGTTCTCGTTGGGCGTCGACTCATAGATGCCGTTCACCTCGCGCTCGTCCAGCTTCACCGACCTGGACATCTTCGCCTTGTTCGACTCCAAGTCGTACACTCGGTAGCCCTTTGGATCGTCGGGGTACCCGAGGAACATGCACTTGAAGCTTTTCGGCTCCAATTTGGTGCGTCGCGAATTGTCGACATGAGCGTAACCGATGGAAGACTCGAAGATGGTCCAGCCGAGGCTTCGACTTGAACGTCAGCTCGTGCGGAGTCTTCGTCGGGTGCATGCTGTTCGTCGACCGGTTGATCAGGTAGACGGCAGTGTTCACGGCCTCTGCTCACCAGTGCGCCGACACACCCTTGTAGTCCAGCATGCTACAGGCCTTCTCCATGATCGTGCGGTTCATCCGCTCCGCCACTCCATTCTGTTGAGGGCTGTACGGGACGGTCTTCTGGTGCGTGATCCCATACTTCTGACAGATCTCAGTCATCGGCTTGTTCACGAACTCGGTGCCGTTGTCCGACTGCAGGCACTTAATACGCTGTCCCCACTGGTTCTGGTACAGCTTCATGAACGACTTGAACTTGGTCACAACCTCGTTCTTCTTGGTCAAGAAGTACACCTCGACGTGTCGCGAGTAGTCGTCGACAAAGGTGAGCACATACCTCGCTCCGCCCTTCGACTTCGTCTTCATAGGACTCATCACGTCCGCATGAACCAGTTCTAGCGGACGAGTCGTCGCCGTCGTCGATCTCGACGGGAAGTGGGCGACCGTCTGCTTGCCCTTCATGCATCCTCCGCACAGGGTCTTCGTGTGCTGTCGAGTCGTCGGCAGCCCCTCCGTCGCTTGACGAGTCTTTGCCATAGCATCTCCGTTTAAGTGTCCCATTCGAGCATGCCATAGCTCCCACTCTCCGTCGACTCCCGCGTACTCGGTGTAGTACGCCATGTCCTGCTGGCAGTCCAGCATGTACGCCTTGCCGATCTTCTTCCCCGAAGCGATCGCCTTCGCCTGGTCCCAGATGACGCACAACTTCCGCTGGAACTCGCCACTCATGCCGCGTTCAGCCAACCTCCCCACAGAGAGTAGTCGCCGGTCGAGTCCGGGGATGTGGAGCACCTCCACCATCTTGATGCTCTTGCCGTCGATGCCCGTCAGGCGCACCGACCCGTTTCCAGCCACAAGGATCTTGTTTCCGTCCGCGATTGTCACATACATGTCCGCCGACAACTCGTCGTACTCGAACAAGTCGTCGCGGTGTGGTGTCATGTGCGCCGTCGCACCACTGTCGATTAGCCACCCCGCTGATGGACTCTCCGCCACCGCGAACACCGAGTCTTCGGCGGTGTCGCCGGGCAGTCCCGCTTCATGTGACCGACGTGGTCGCCGTTGAAGCACTTGCCCTTGAACCCACCGAGCTTTCGGCCGCCCTTGTTCTTCCGGTCGAACCCCTTGCCGACCTTGCCGACCTTTCGGTTCTGTACCTTGCCGCTGAATGCCTTCAGCGCGCGCTCCGACGTCTCCTTCTTATCCTGACGTTCGTACTCCTTGAGCAGCTTCTCCTTGACCTCGATCAGAGTCACATCCTTCGAGTTCTCGACGATCGATAGGATCAACTCGTACTCCGCTGGCAAGCTGCTCAGCAGGATGACGAGTTGTCGGGAGTCATCGAGCGGCTTTCCGAGCGTCTGGAGGCCAACGATGAGCTCGTCGAACTTGTCCAGGTGCTTCGCCATCGTCGCACCGTCCTCCATCTTGAACTCGTGGAGTCGACGAGTCATCGTCATACGGTTGTGCATTGTCGTCCGGTTGTAGAACTCGCGCAGAGTGTTCCAGGCTTGGATGGCATCTGTCGCAGACCGAATCTTCGTGTGGTGTTCCACAGCCACGCCTTGAGCGATTAGACCGAGCGCCTTCATGTCGTTGAGCATCCAGGTTTCGGTCATCTCCGTCATGTCCTTCACCACCTGCACGTGCGTCAGTAGCCCCTTCCTCGCTAGCGTCATGCGCATCGCGAACTCCCAGTGGAAGTAGTTGTCGCTTCCCAGGATGACTTCGGCCTTCTTGCTGGACGTCGTCATGTCGGTCGTCGGGGCGGGCTTGAGCTTGTTGCGGCTGTTAACGTGTTGGTTGGTGGCTTGTGGTTGAGGGGGCAAATGCCGAAGTGAGATTAAATGTTATCGTCGCTCAAACTACTCTCTAGTCTTCCCCTCCTGCTTTCCTTCTTGTTCTCCTTGTGCTCGTTGGTGCCTCTCATCAGACGGATAACTCCCGGGTCCGCTTGACTTGATCTGAGTATACATGGGTCTCCCTGACCAGCCATTGGCGTATCCAGAGCTCCGCTGCCGCCGGCTCTCCCGTCGCTGTCGGATCTTCCGAGTCATCGGCGGATGTGTTCACACGTTCTTCTCGTCCATGTGCATGTATTGGCGGTGCTCCCGAAGACTCACGAACACCACTGCACGTTATCTCTTGTTAGTTTTGAGAGCGTCCGCCGCAAGCTCAGCGTCCCAAAGCTTCCGTTGAACTCCAGCATCACCAGCGTCTCGAGAGTCGTTGGGTGAAATATTTGCTGGCGGTCGGCCAGGACTAATCCCGTCCTCGAGAATAAGCGTTCAACGTCGCTCGATGTCGGTGGAATTCAGCGAAGGTCGATGAACTTTGACAGCGTATTGCTTTTCGACCGGAATAGCCTCTCTGCAAAAGAGAGATTCTCACCCTCTTCATCGTCACTTGCATCGCTCTCTCTCTACGAAATCGTGAGAGGGGTCGTCCACAGCAGTAGCAACGAACGAGTCGAGGGTTCTTGGCCACACTGCTCGAGAGCTAGGTAGTCTTGTGGTCACGTTGGAGGTGGTCGATCGTGTTGGTGTAGCAACCAGAGGACGACAGCTTGCGCGTCTCCGAGCACAGTCAGCACTTGTAGCGGCAGTTTGGCAGCTTCGAGTAGAGGGTTCTGGTGAGTTGCTTCCACGTCGGGGACATGGTAGATTTCGGAAATGATAGCGAGAAGAGGAGAATTACTTGAACGCGAAAAGCTCGGACGCCCCCGAAGTTTCTAGAGGCCCTTATCTGCATAAACGTTCTAGAATCTGAGAAATACTGATTACTGGGGTCGACGACAATAAATTATTTCAGTTATTTTTTTGCCCAACTTTTTTATTTTATTTTATTTACAAAGCCGTGCTCTGCCCGGAACAGCTCTGGATTTACGTTGCTATTGAGCATATAAAGAGGAATTACTTGCGGTAACGCCGATTTTGTAAGAACTTAAGTAGACCGCTTCGGCTCCCACCCTTCACCTCTACTTTCTAGAAGGGCATTGCTAGGTCCTGGGTTTGCATCCACGTGCTTCGCAACAAAACGCAGGCGGGGAACTCGCTTCCTTGCTTCGTGCGATAGCCTACTTATAAGTAGGTCAACAATTTAATAATTAAAACGTTTCTACAAATGAGCCTTTACCTACATATGGAGAATAAATCCTCGCTTATTAGCTAGTGTACATTGGGGAGCCATGGTTAAACATTCGTTAAACATGGGCACAAGCCCCCTTTAGGTAATGTTACCGATTTCGGTAAATGTTGAAGCAAACCGCGGTGACAGCTTTAAAACTTCCATTTTGATCGCCCCCAAATTGTTTTTTTCGGGATAACCCAATTACTTTTGGCTGGCTCCGCCCCTAGTGTACATGTACTGCAGCCGCATCGTGTTTTCGCGAAAAAAGTAGATACAGGCAATCCTGGCTACTTCGTGATATGATTCTGGGAAATGGGAGTATTTTCAACTTGGGTGCGCATTCTAAATTAAGCTTAGGCATTTTTTTTATTTTAAAATAGTCACTTTCGACGATAATGTTTCGAGTAGTTTCTGAGTTCTACTCTTGTATTTGCCTGGGTTTAAGCCCGCGTGCTACGCACGCGGCTCATAAACCGCAGGTGGCGTTCCTGCTACATATATACCTCCTTGGCATTAATCCTACACCCGGATCCCTAAAAAACCCTTTACCCTTAGGCATCAAAACCCTAGACCCCCTCTACCTCCCCCAGAGGGGGAGCACCTCGCTTCGCTCGGTAGACGACATGACCCATCTGCGGCGGGCGTTGGCCGACGTCCATTACGACAGTCAACCGAGCACGAGTTGAAAAGTGAGAAGAATTTCAGTAAAAAGATTTTGACGGTTTGAGACACCTAAAGTCGCTTCACGTCATGTTCAGTTCTCGCTAATAGCACCCTAGATTTGTCAGAGCTTCGGGTGGTACGAACTATTGCACTTTGTATGCTTGTTGCTGTAGTTTATCTGACAATTCGGATAATCAGAACGCAATGCACAGGCGCCGCATCTGCGGCGTGCCTAAGTCGCGCGCGCGCTGCGTGTCATTTTTGTTTAACGCCGCGAAACCCTAGCTCAATGCTTTAAATACTAAGTATGTGGCTCGGCACTACAATTAGGTTTGCCAAAGGCACTACCAGCCCATAAAAATCACAACGCGTCTGGGTCCATGAACGGAGACGTTGCAACGTAATTGTAGGAATGAGTTCTTATTATTGCGTGTAGAGGTCACGGTGGTGACCGACATCGTCGTTGTCTTAGTGCGGATCGATGCCGAAATCATCGCCACCGGAACACTTCAAGGCGAGATCCCGTCAGCATGTTGACCGAGCGAAAAACAATCCGATCGATGTTGCTTAAGTGGCAGATAAATTAGGTGTCGCATATACTTGATTAGGGGGTATTCAATATAATAGGTAATTTGTCTTAATCTCAACCGGATGGGTCAACATAGCAGCATAATTTGATTATGTAACAGGCTATTTATTATAGCAGGCATTTCAACTGAAAACATCACAAGCTATCAAATCATATTCAACAGGTATTTGATGCCAGAATAACAAGGCCGTGCTCTGCCCGGAACAGCTCTGGATTTTACGTTGCTCTTGGGTGCTACTTAAAAGCTAACTAGGTAAAACCGATTCTGTAAAAACTTTTGTTGATAACCATGAATTATACTTGTTTAAACTATTACCCTGCTACGGTCCTCCGACTCTATAGGCTCGCTTGGACAGAGCCTTAAGAAGCCCTCTTCGGCATGAGCGCTTCGCCTCCGCTTGCTAGAAGGGCAATGCTGGGTCCTGGGTTTGTATCCGCGTTCCTCGCACACAGGCTGACAAACCGCAGGCGGGGAGCTCGCTTCGCTCGGTTCGTGCAAGGGCCTGGCCTATATGTACTTCTAAGTACTTCGTAGGTCATCGATCTACTAACTTGTTCCACAAATGAGTGTTGACTAGTACCTCTCTTATTAACTAGTGTACATCGCGAAGCCACGTTCAACATTCGTCAAAACATGGGCGAATGCCCCTTGTGGGGGTAATATTGCTGATTATGGTATTGTGGTTTTCAACAATTTTGCCGCCCGATTTGACGCGTTATCTCGGAGTCCGATTTATATAAAATGGAGCTCCTACATGATCGGTGAGTTATATCTGACCTGAGTTATGAGCATAAGGCCTAGAGGGGAGGCATTCCAAGCTGGCCATACCTCCCCACCTCTAAGGACGTAGTGGAACCAGAATGCATTGAGGACAATAGTACCCTGTATATATCCATTTCAGCACACTACTGTCAGCTAAATCACTTGTGTCATCATCTACGGCAGCTACAACTACGTGCCACGCCGATCTGATAGGGCCCGAGGAATGTTTTGGCAGCGGTCCCTTTTGCCGGCGAAAACCGGCATTTCTGGCCCCTGCTTCACATCTCGGAGCCCCCAGCCGCAAATCGGGTCAGATATAGTGAACTTCCCTCAGCCCTTCCTGCTAAATCGGAGCCCTCCACAAATCGGGTCCGATATATCGGATCTCGGACCACCCGATTTGCCAAAACGGATGAAAGCCACAATACATGTAGGTTCCGCGATGACAAGCTTCAAAACTTCAATTTTGGCCATTTTCAACGCCCGTTTTTTTTTTAAATGCCCCATATTGTTTTCGGATGGCTCCGCCCCTGGCGTATTACATGTACTGTCGCCGCATCGTGTTTTCAGCGCCTTTAGTTCCCCCCCCCCCCCCCTCAGTCATGTACGAGTGACACTCGATTGCGACTTCAATTAATTACAACAACTCTGGATCGATGAACCCGCTCATCAGCACATATCATCCGAATGCCTGTTCCTGTTGCGTAGGATAAGTGAGGATACATCGCACCAGGCTGAATAGCTGAATAGTTGTGGTAGTAATTCAGACCACAATGTTGCAAAGTAATTGTAAGATATAACTTTTTTATTGCGTGTAGAGCTCACGCACATGGGGAGTGGGGTGGGGAGTGGGGGTGTCATCCGACCCCAAAATCCTGGCACAATGAGCATGTGCGTTGAAGTCGCAAGCAATGCTAATCGGTTCTTCCACGAAGACTGAGTGGCAAGGTCATCAGCCGCTTCACGAAGCCGCCGAGCGCGATCTGATCCGCGATGCCATTCATGCTGAGCAAGTCGAGTCACTTTTCATCGTGCCATACTTCTTGATATTTAGGATGCTGCTGTCCTGGAGGCCGAAGGCGCTAATCCTGAAATGAAAAAGAAAAGTGATACATCAGCTGTAATATCGAGTATTTGTGTCCGAAAACCAATTTCTTTACATTTTCGCTGAGTTTTGTGTCTTTCTTCACATATTCTCTGATGTTGTTGCAATCTTGTAGCATGCAGTAGCTGTAATCATAGTTACACCACGAAGTGCGAGATCATGCGTAATAGACGTCACCTTAGTTCCCACAGTCCCATCTTCCAGTCACGTAACTAGACGGTCGAGTGCGGTGCAACTAGGGCTTCGAGCGGGCTGGGATAGCTCGTCTATACTTTCTCAATCCGCATTGCAAGCGACTTCGGTGCCCCGCACATGCGGCGCACAAGTCGCTCTCTGGACATGGATACTTACCCCCATTGAATATGATAATGATCAAAATTTATAGGAGCAGATTTGCGTGCTTTAGCCCTGTTTGAAGAATGATCACTTCTCTTTCCGTGTGAGCGTTAGTGGACTACATACGTCACTCTGTGAATCTCTCTGCGAAATCTCGGCGCCTGCGGGATGAATACCGGTATCCAGGGTGCACTTCAACTTGAGTATCATTCACTTCCGGCTAAGTTTTGGTGTACCAAGCTACAGATATCGCCCCCGCTTCGGATATCTATAAATAAACCGTCTTATTCGGGATATTAAGTTAAAAAGGGTTATAGTATCGATCAAGATCACCTTGCTGCTGCTTGCGTGTCTGACCTAGAGGGCCGTAGGTGTCGCACTGGGACAGCTTCCTTGATCGACTGCTTTGCTCAGTAAGTGAAGTCACCCTGTTTCGCCGGCTGTGATTTACGACGTCTGCCTTGCTCAAAGACCATACCCTTTCTGCCCCAATTGAGGATCACGCGGTGAACGAGGTATATGATGGGCGTACGCTGCGCGAGCCTGCTCTTCAAACTTCGAGACCAAATTTTGAGGCTGGATTTAAGCCTCTTAAGTCGTGTGTGTGATTTCTGTGAGGTTTGTAGCTAGGGCGGCATAGCCTACGTGGTAGGGGGGACTTACACGGCATCCAATGCGCTTAAAACACATAGAAGCTGGAAGTACGGAGTTGCAGTAGTATTGCCGTCTACGGGGAGCTTGTGTAGCGTACGGTGGTGGCGGTGGAGCGCGCGGGCTTTCGTAAGGCGTGGCTTCAACATGAACATGAGTCCCCCACGATCCATTCTTTCTGACATACATGGATACATCATTCGGTATTGAAAGGGTATAAGTAGACATTAGTATCATAAGTAGGAGCGGAATCTGTATCAATTATGTGTACTAGCTGTGTTAACTTTAAAGGGATGGTGTTCATGCGTGCACGCGATATAATCGTCTGAGGGCTGTCCAACAGCCATACCTATCGGAAAATACAGATATCCTCTCCAGTATTTTAGGTACACTTTGGGACATCTGCACAACTGCTGCTGGACATTAGTGCATGAACTAAAGTTCCTTTTGGGGGGGGGGGGGGGGGGCTTTGTGCACTGAACAGGTCTACTCGTAGCTATTCCTAGCCACCGTAGCACAGTGGTAACCCGACATCGTCGTTTTTTTTTTTAGTCTGAAGCGACTGGAACATTTCAAGCCGTCAGCATGTTGACCGAGCGAAAAAAATCCGATGGATGTTGCTCGAGTGGCAGATAGATTAGATGTCCCAGGTATATATACTTGATGACAGGGAATGCAATATCATAGGTATTTTGTCTTAATCTCAACTGGATGGGTTAACATAGCAGCATAATTACATTCAGTAACAGGCTATAGAATATAACAGGTATTTTAACTGCAAACGTGACCATCAATCAAAAATCGTATTCAACAGGTATTTGATGCCAGAATAATGGCACCTCAGTGGCATCCGCCCATGGACTCTGGATTAATCCAGATAACTGATTCCGAGCTCTGCCCTCATGTGCTACTGTGGGTGCGTTGTAAGTACATAGTTTATTAGCGGGCATGCGAATCCATGACAAATTCCAAACCCCCGATGTACATGTATGATCCTTCATGGCGGTCCACTAATCTGATCCATGATCATATTCATGATCATAGCCAAGCTTGGTCGGCTGCGGATGTTGGAGATCGTTACGGCAGGTTAGCTCTAAATGAGCACAATATACCTCACCTGAAAAATGAAGCTGATCCGCAGGAAGATGGTACATGTACTAACCACCAAATACACTGAACTACCGAACCTCAGTTCCAAGAGCTTTCTGTATGTAGGCGTAATAACTATCAGCCCATATTCACGTGCAACGGCTGCTAGCTAGCTATTATAATACTAATACATGAGCTTTCCCGCGCTGCAATAAGCAGGGGGGGGGAGGGGGGTGTTAGGATTACTTCCCACTTTCCAGCTTCTGTGTGCACGGTTTGCAATCTGACCCGGTCAGCTTCTTTGTAAAGTACAGGGCTATACACTGTACTGCAGCTACATGTACTACATTGTAGATTAGACTCGTTTAGTCACAATGCGTGTCAGACCTACAGAGTGACGCAAACTACATGTAACAAAGATACTGTGCATACAATTACTATAATATTTTCCTACATCTGTTCGCAGATAGGGATTCGAGCGAGCACAACGGGGATCGCTTATCGGATGGGTTTTCCCGGCGGCCACGCCAGTGGCGGAGCGTGTTCCTGCCAGTTTAAAAGGCCACGTATTCTCTCCTCGTTGCAGTCTTCCGTGGTACTTCATTCTCCAATTTCTTTTGCTGACAACAAGCCCAAGAACAAGAACGATGCGGTTCACCACCTTTCTCGCTTTAACCATCGCCACGTTTGCCGCGTGCATCTGCTTCGGCGCCGCCGAACGCGCTCCTCTTCTTCACCAGGAACGGAACCTTCGTGCTCAGCAAGCTGGCATTGGTGCCAAGGCAGACGACATCGCCGCAACCTTCCTCCAAACAGTGCGCAAGGACGCTATGCTGTCCAAGGCGAAGGTGCTAGAGACTGCCGGGAACGTGAAAAAGGCTGGCATTTTGAGGGACACTGCGGGTGCCATCTCCAGGCTCAACGGCGCGCAGAAGAAGAAGCTGACGGTGATGGTTTCTGAAATGGCCCAGAGCAATCCTGAGAAGCTGACGAAAATGGCGGCTGAAGTGGCCAAGACTGACCCGAAGAAGTGGTCCACGCTCAAGAAGGTTCTCATGGCCACGCTCGGTATCAGCGTCGCTGGTGGTATCATCTACGCAGTCACCAGTGGCTCCACGTAGGAACCCACGATTTAGTATCCTCGTGGTTAGCCTCGTTTGAACTACGAGTAATACTGCAACTTGTTGTTTTACTATAAACCCAACGATAAGAAATAACTAGAATTCCAAAATTAATATCGCATTCAACCACAATCAAAGTCAACATTTGTGAACCTTTAGTCAGTACCAAGCCAAGTGTAGTTAGCAACCTAAACTAACCAGTTATACTGGGAGTCATCGTGAGAGGTACATGCGCGAAGCACGTCATATCGATATGATACGGAGCACCGCTTGCTAACAGCGTACAAGAATCTTCGTTAATATGGACCGTTGATACATACACACCATTTGACGGCCCAGTTGCAATGACTTTGAAACAAGGTGCGAAAATGACAGCATTTGTGTACTAGATAAACGTTATACTGGGAAGATGGCTTTAGCTGGCTGAACAGCCTAACCAATTTTATTTCAGCCCCCCCCACTCTAATTGGCAAATGTCGCCTGAGTCCATAGTCTACAGATTATCGCTACCGTAATACCACGAAGTTTGTATATTTCGTGGCTGGTTGTTTCCAGAATGTCGACCGTATCCATGGTGTGCACCACACACAGGAGTGAGCAGTTCTTGAATGTATGAAATTTATTCGGAAAGTCAGAAAAAGATAGTTGAAGTCAATTGTGCATTTTATCATTGTAAGTCAATTTTACTCAAAATCAATGAAATAACAACTAACTGATTGCTCTTTTTCGTGCGTCTGTTTCTCAATTGGCGTTGGCTTCGTCTTGGCCCGCTCTAAATCACATGAATCCTTGTTGTGTAAAATTATATATTTGATGTATCGTTTCCAGAATGTCGACCGTATCCATGGTGTGCACCACACACAGGAGTGAGCAGTTCTTGAATCTATGAAATTTATTCGGAAAATCAGGAAAAGTTAGCTGGAGTCAACTGTGCATTTTAATGTTGTAAGTCAATATTTACTCAAATCAATGAAATAACAACTGGCGGATTGCTATTTTTCGTGAGTCTGTTTCGTCAATTGGCTATGGCGTCTTTGCCCGCTCTAAATCACATGAATCCTTCTTGTGTAAATTTAAATTTTGCTGTATCAATGCATGACCACAACGCGCTCGGCAAGGGGCTTCGCCCCTTGCCGAGCGCGCCGTTGAAGTTCTTCCATGCCTTTTGCACGGCAACTTCGCAATCTGTTCACCAGGAAGGCGCTACATCAGTTTTTTTAACCTACCACCAATTTGCATGTTATATTATTTTCGCCCACCCCACGCTATACATTTATCAATAATCACACAAAGGAAGCCTACACTGTCTTCCCAGACCAAAGCTTCGCCTCTAGTTCAAGTTCAATTCCTTCCTTATACATGTATTGGGGGTCATAACATCCAAGTACAGTACTGATAGTGACTAAATCGACAGCCCTGTATTGTACTCTGAAACGGTTGCACGTTCGAACGGTTACTAGGCTTGGTTCATTGCCCGAGTCATTTTGAGTGGTTTGACTTGTTCAAGGCGTGTGTTGAACTGTGCAAACAACAATAGCACACGACTTTTCAACAAGTATTGCAAATTTAGTTTGGGAGAGTGAATAGCATCAAGCTACCATGGAGCTAAACCGACTACCAGTTAAAATTCAGGTTTACGCCTTCTGATTGGAGCGCTACCGCTTCGGACTCACCAACACAAAAAAATGTTGGGGCGCTAATTCTTGGCAAATCACGTTACTTGAAAATAAATACCCCTGGCTATACTTACCACCGCGCTCGGCTATAATAGTGTGCAAGCAGTACTGTGCACTAAAATTCCGAGCGCACCAAAAGTCTTGATAGAGCGTGATTAATTCGATTAATAATGAGTTGGTGTCCGTATTGCAGATATAACTCACACTGCGTGGTCATGTATACTACAGTAGCTATCGGTAAAACAACATAAGCACTGGCTGTTGTCGTACAGTACCTGTCTTGACCAGCAGCTCGTCACACTGAGCATCGAAGCACTGTCCTGTATAATAAGCAGGCGAGGATGTTGTAGTCATGGAGCATGGGGGGAGATGGCCCGTGCACCATGACTATTTACCGTCATTGCAGCGACACGCCAGAGAAACTCATCCGCAGCCTCCATGGTCGATCTGGCACGCCAGTTTACGCCGGGGAGAGAGACAGACCCAGCTCATGAGGCGATTTGCCTTTGCCACGGGAGCAGCGGGCGGGGTGGGGGTGAGGGTGGGGCCAGTGGCCCACCGGAGGAGACCTCGCGCCACGCATTGCGAGATCAACTCCGTGCTGAAGCGATAACATGGCGGACTTGTTGACGCACGACCAGGGCTTGATCGACGATATTGTCGGACTGCTCGACTTCGACGACCCCTTGACACCGAGAGTCTTTAGTGTCTGTGCTGAGCCTCTGGTAGATACTAAATCAACGAGTCAAGGCGCTGTACGAGACGCAGTCACCACCACGAGCGTGTCGAATGCTTGCAGCGCCAAGACCAACAAGCGAGGCGTCCAGAGGGAGAAGGAGAAGGCTCGACAGCGGCGATATCGCCAGCGACTCAAAGACAGCCGAGAAGATCTCCAGGCTCAAGTGGCGGAGCTGAACAAGCAGCTCGAGGCTCTGACTGAAGAAGCAGAGCAGAGGACAGCCGACGGCCTTCTTGCCTGCGCTCATTGGAGAAAGGAGGCTGGCTTCCAACGGAAGCAACGCCTGCAGTCGGAAGCGCAGCAGAGACAACTCGTCTCCGCGGTGAACTTCCAAGCCGAGTACATCAGAAGTATCCGGGGGATGCACAACACTCGAGTCCAGTTTACCGCCTACGGTGATGAAGGCTTTTCACGCCCGCGTATTCCCACGACTATCCACTCCATGTCACGCATGTTGTACGCTATGTACATGCAGCAGCTAGAAGGCTGCTACGCCCGCGTGGATTCGGTCATGGACACCAGTGGACTGGTATCGCTGCCTGAAACGTCGTTCAACACTGTTTACAGACGCAAGAGCGACAACAGTGTGGCGTACTTCCAGCATGTCACCAAGGTGACGCTGCCATACTCCTTCGAGCAGACGTGCGACGTGATGTGGCGGGTTGTGCGCGAACGCGACGAAAAGGCATTCGGCGGCTGCGAAGTTGACCCAGACGACAACGTGAACATCAAGTCTCGAATAGTCAAGGCACTGAACATTGGTTCGGTGGCGCGTCACGCGTCAGTACCGAGAGGAGAAGCGCATGGTCATGGTGTGGAAGATGTCGTCTGAGGGTAACGGCGGGTTCCACGGCCTGCACGCTGAAGAAACAGCCTGGGTCTGCGTCGAGCCATCCCCAAGCGGCGTGGCCCTGTCCGTTTGCGTCCAGCTATTGCCGATGCATTTTTCCGCGCCCAACTGCCCTGAGCTAGCGACCAAGCCGTTTTACAACTTGCTGAAGGAGACTCAAGAAGCGGACAAGGAAGAGATGACTAAGATGATGGCGAAGTTGTTACTGGACGATGTTCTGACTGGCATCGAATGCTAGACCACAGTGGAAAGGATGTATGTGATATACGAGTGCAGTATGAAAATACTTTATCGTACATGCTACCGCTACAGCAGTTTAATGTCACTTGAAAGTCCAGCAATAAATTCCGCGTAGTCCAGAAGAATGACGGCAATACCGTCATTCTGTTCAACACCGATAGCCACCACGTCGCCTTGACTTCATTACGCTTGTACTAATAGATATGTATACGTATGGAGGGGGCCCACTAGCTGATTGGATTGATTAAGTGACTTCCACATAATTTTCAGGGACGGATTGCTAGCAGCAGGAGCGCAGGGACAAAACCCAACAACTACATGTACTGCAGCAGGAGTAGCAGTGTGCCAACAGTCCACCGTTGCAGCTCAGTTAAGCATTCAAGAAAGAGTTGCCTCGGAATATAAACGTTTCTGATCATACCCTAAGCGTATAACCCAAGCAAACGGAGATATTAATAGTTCCGTGCATTTTACTTGAGAGCCCACGCGTCTTTTATTTTAGCTTTGTAGTTTGGGTCATGTACAGTGCAGCCGAAACCTATTGGTCATATTGAGTGGCGTTGTCGACGTCGGGCTGCAGATATCACATCATCGGGACAACCGCGTGTGCGGTCCACAACGTTGCAACTGGTATACATATGGTTTTGCAGTGTAATAATTCGTGATACACAGAGCGGCTTCTGCTTACCGGCAGCTGTCGAGCTCCGTACAGCGGTGCTCTTCATTACCACGCACGGCCCGCTGGTTAGTTACCTGTAGTCCCACGCAGTACCTCGCCGAAGTCTTTTGGTACATTCTTGGACGTTCCTATAATACTTTCCAAGTCCGAGTACCGTGGGTTGCAACTCCAAACATGTCAACAATATAAAAATCAAACTACACTCGACTTGGTGTTAATTCATT
>JAIKVE010000784.1:0-16188 GCA_024679115.1 Phytophthora pistaciae | reverse complement strand
CGCTGGGCCACACACGGCGCCAAGACGGACTGCAACTCGCACCCGCACACGGACATGCACGGCCGCGTCTCGCTCGTGCACAACGGCACGTTCACCAACTACTACGAGGTCAAGCAGGAGCTGCTGGACGAGGGCGTGGTCTTCTCCTCGCAGACGGACACGGAGGTGGCGGCGCAGCTCATCGGCCACTTGATGGGCGAGGGCGCCGACCTGCTCACAGCCGTGCGACTGGCGTTGAAGAAGCTCGAGGGCACCTGGGGCCTCTGCGTCATGGCGCGCGACGACCCGGGCAAGATCGTGATCGCGCGCAACGGCTCGCCGCTGTGTATTGGCTACGGATCTAATGAGATGTTCGTGGCGTCCGAGACCACGGCGTTCAGTCGCTACGCCAAGAGGTTTATCTCGCTCAAGGACGGAGAGGTGGCGGTGATCAAGAGCGACTCGGCGGAGCTGAACCCTAATGATGACGGTAAGGAAGAAGGGTTCTTGCAGAGGTTCCCGACTAGCAGACTGGCGGTGGCACCGGACGTGAAGGTCCGACTGTCGCCCGCTCCGTACCCGCACTGGACGCTGCGGGAGATCATGGAGCAGCCCAAGGCGGTGGCGGCGTCCCTGGGCTACGGCGGCCGCGTGTCGGACGACCACGTGTACCTGGGTGGTCTGGACTCCGAGAAGGAGCGCATGCTGCGCATCAAGCACTTGCTTATTGCTGCGTGCGGCACCTCGCTGTACGCGAGCAAGTACGGTGCGAAGCTGAT
Source organism: Phytophthora pistaciae (assembly GCA_024679115.1). NCBI lineage: Eukaryota > Oomycota > Peronosporomycetes > Peronosporales > Peronosporaceae > Phytophthora > Phytophthora pistaciae. Next base: position 15,430 of record JAIKVE010000784.1, on the reverse strand, counting down.
GCGGTCCCTTAACGCGTTCGACAGTGTTGCCACGGAGGACGCATCGGAGTGCACTAGTGACAGGTTCGCGAAGAAGGAGGGTGGTCTGCTGGTGGTTTCCCAGTCGGGCGAGACGAAGGATGTCCACCGCGTTCTCAAGACCGCCGAGGAGCTTCAGCTGGAAGTGCCGACCTTCTCCGTTGTGAACTCGGTCGGATCTCTGATTGCGCGTACGACGAAGTGCGGAGTCTACCTGAACGCTGGTCGTGAGAACGCTGTGGCTAGTACCAAGGCTTTCGTGACGCAGGTTACAGTCATGGGTCTCATCGCTTCGTGGTTTGCGCAGAACCGACCGGACGGCAACCGCTCCAAGATGGCGGAGCTGATCCAGAGCATGCACCGCCTCCCCATCGCCATTGGAATGGCTCTCCGCTCGCGTGAGCAATGCGCGAAGATCGCCGACAAGCTGCTGTCCGCTGAGCACCTCTTTGTGCTGGGTAGGGGATACGGCGAGCCCATCGCCTACGAAGGCGCACTGAAAATCAAGGAGATCACGTACTTGCACGCTGAGGGCTACCCTGGCGGCGCACTCAAGCACGGCCCCTTCGCGCTCATTGAAGGTGAGAACAACGGCAAGTTCGGCGCTACACCGATCATCCTCATCGTGCTGGATGACGAACACGCAACGTTCATGAAGACCGCAGCAGAGTCTGTGCGTGCTCGGGGCGCTCACACTATCGTTATCACTGACAACCCGTCGATGTGCGAGAACATCGCGGACGAGGTCATCCCCATCCCGACCAACGGCCCCATGACGGCTCTGCTGGCCACTATTCCTCTGCAACTTATCGCTTACGAGCTTGCTGTGCGCAAGGGCATCAACCCGGACGTGCCGCGTAACTTGGCCAAGGCTGTCACTGTGGATTAGATTTCGTGCGTCTCTTAAACTGCCGAGTAAGTTGACGACTTTCGAATGGACTGTATACAAAGCACTCGATAGCCATAGACATCTATCCAGCGCACTCAACAGATAAATGATCAACACTTTTTACTTTACTGGTAGAGCCACGTGGGAAAGGTAACGCGGTTTCCGAGAAACTCGAGGCAGTTAAGTTTTCACCGCGGTGTACCAAGATGAGTGGTGTCAGCCGCAAGATGGAGCATACGTCGCCAACCAGTGGGGATCAGCAATGGCAGGACGGCTCGCTAAACGCGGGGGGAAACGAGCAGCATACTCCGTTCCTGGAATTGTACGAGCGACTCGGATTGACTCGAAAAATCTACAGCGATGTTCGGCTTCTCTTCGTGGCGGGCCCAAGGGCAAGATTCAGTTTCTCAAGGCGTGGGAGCTGTTCATGACGGAGGCGGATGCAAGTGGCCAGGCGATGATGATTCAGACCTACGGGGACTTGATCTCCACCGACAGTGGTAAGCGACTGCAGGAGGCAGTCGACATGAAATTGAAGACCAGTTGTGGGCAGAGCGACTCCTATCACCAGGCGACAGGACCAAATGACGGAGAGAGTGGCGGAAGGAAACCGAGCGTGGTTACCCTCCAGGATAAGGAGTGTCTGCCCACAGCGACATCTAAGCCAAGCACGGCCCAAGGAGAACCGCTCAAAAAGAGGAAGCGAGGAGAAGAGTCAAGTTTCTTGTATTTCCGTCGAAGAAGAGCGCCTCGCGCACTACCTCAGACGAACGGATTCGCGGTCTGTATGATCTGTTGGCGCCAGCGCGCGTCATGTATCGTGACATTCGTGCTCGATTTCAAGATCGCGAACTGTTTCAAGCAGCTTGGAAAGTGTTGATGTCCGAGTGGGATCTAAGTGAGCAGCTCGAAATGCCGAGGTATTGCTACAGAATGACGGGCGTGGTGGGTGGCTCGAGAGTTGTGGTGCGCAAATTAGACGAGATTGCAGAGAAGAGATGGGATCAGATCGCCAAAACTAACGAGCAGAATGGCCTATACTGCCACGGAACCAGAGGCTGGGGCGACATACTTGATGGTGATCAGAAGACGGAAATGTGGGAGCTAGTGGGGAAGGCGTTGGTGGCAACTGAAACCTTAAAGTTTTCGGCTAAGGTGATTGGAATCGGGCCCGCCGCGCTTAGTGTCAAGCTGGTTGAGTATCGCGCTGGGAGGATTGTGTGCGGCTATCACGATCTGGAGCAATTTAAGCAAGAAACTTCCGGAGCGGACCAACGCTAGTGGTCCTGCTCGGTTCGGTGGGCAGAGTGCGACGAGAAATCCAAGGTACCACAAAGGCTCCCGAGCAAAAGTCACTTCACTCAACTATTCGTAGGTCTGTGAAACCAGTAACAAATCATTCTTGGTTGTTCAGGAGACCAGTGCATGGATATCTTTCTTCACTCAGATTTTGGCTGCGTCACTTTGATTCGGAAGTCGTTTGGTTTCCTTGCGGCGTCAACGCTACCGTCACGGCTGGAACAATCTGCAGCATTGAGCGATCACGGACACCGCAGGAAGCCAATGTCTCTTCGAGGCCGGTCAGCTTCCTCCCGCTCGCGTGATAGAGATCAAACTGATCCACGGTCTGGAAACGCTTCTGACGAACCAAGATCGCAGACTTGAAGTGCCCCAGTTTCTTCATCGAGTAGACACTCGCAGAGATGAGCATGCCTCCTGGCATTCGACAGCTTACCTTGATACGCACGTCTTTCGGCTTCGCTGTGTAAAGATTTTCCGTCGTCGACGTGTCTTCATCCTGTAGGTTACTGTGCTGCCGAAGAAGCCTGGAGCTCGGTGATCCTGGGGTGGTTGGCTCATCGCTATGACTTACAGCGGAGTGGCGGTGCTCAATTGCTCGGCGTGTGGGAGACCTGATGTGGTGAACCAGTCCGTGCTTCGCTGCGAGATCGTTAACTCGATGTTCTCCGTTGGGTCGTTGGCGCAGCCAACTGAACGGGTCATCGTCACTTTCAGGCGTCTCAGTTGAGGCCGAGTCCGTTGTGGCTGGTTCACTGTGCAGATTAGCGTCAGCTGTGGATGGCCGAATAGTTGGAGATGACATTGACCGGGCGTGAAGTTTTTCGCTGTGAAGTCTTCGTTTAGCTGCGCTGCGAACGACCTTGTCCTTCTGCTTGGCATAGTGGCGAGAGGAATCCCAGGACGTCGACACATTGTACGACGCAGGAGTTAGTGCTGGGCGCCAGGTAACAACGCGCTTTTCCTTCGAGGCGCCGAAGAGCGCAGGAGACGGCGCCCCCAATGTCGTTCGAGGAGCAGACAAGTCCCATAGTCGCTTGATATCGTAGGTCCCAACAGCAGGAGTTATCTCCTTGTCGACCACAGGTTCTCGACCAACCTTGGAGAACGCAGATACATTTTGAGAATTCAAGGACGAGTATTTGGTGCTCGCAGACGTATCGCTCTCGACAGGGTGAAGATCATTGTGTTGCGGCCGCTCTGGAATCTGAATCACGAGGTCTCGACGACTTGATGAACCGGGAAGCCGGAGACGGCTACGTGGAGACTTGGAGGTTTTAGCAGGAGACGCTAGTTCAGGGTACGCGGTATGGGGTCGTGATGCTTTATCACCCGAAGCGCCGGTGTAATGATCGAGCACAGCTTGCCGCGTTGGTGAGCTAGGATATGCAGAAGCTGCTCGGCGAGAAGGTGAGAATGACCCTCTCATAGTCCGCGACAGAAATGCGGCCGTCGGAGTAGCTGTCACATCTCGCACAGGCCACTGCTCCGGGACTTCGTAGGTTCCAGGCCCTGGCACGAACTGCAAATGTATTGAGAGGAATGAGCCCTGCGCATGACAAAACTGGGCTACAGAGTACACGCACGTACATTTTTAGGCTGCTTCACCTCGCCGCGCGCGTTGAGCGAGTCGTCGTCTGCGTATCCTGGCGGGACGCGGAAGCGCTGCTCCAATGCAGCAACATTGATATCGAGGGCCTTCTGGGCCTCCAGGCGCAGCACCAGTCGAAACACTTCGCGCGGTACAAACGGCACGGTTTTCGTGAAGTCAGGCGGGCGTACCAACGAAGACGTTGAGCTGGATCGACGATTCATGGCGGTGGTTCTGCAAATATGGACCAGGATCAGGCGTAGCTACATAGGCAGACAGACAACCATAACACGATAAGACCCCCTCGCGCTAATTTGAGCGATTTTTTTTCAGTTGCATAAACTATTGCATTAGTTTGGAAGGCAAAACAAAACCATGAGGGGGGAAAAAATATTTTATCCACCGAACCTGGCACAGGCGGGATACAGTACGGACTGCTAGCCAGGGATGATCACCAACATGCCGTCGCGTTCTTGAAAGTGGAGCACCGAGAACTCAATCTCTAGTCGGCCGCCAGACTGACTGACGGTCGACGAACGAGCGACGAAGCCATAAGCGTTTGAAGCACGCGTGCCGCCGACGGTCGCAAACTCGGATCGTACTGGAGACACTCGTGAGTCAGGCGACGGATGATCTCGGGACACGTATCCGACACCTTGGGCCGCAGCTTTCCTACAGCAACCTGCTGCACGATCATCGACTCCTCGAGTCCCAGAGTCTGGTACGGAATCTGGTGCGTGTCCATTTCCGTGAGCAAAACGCCCAGCGAGTAAATATCGGCCAGTTCGCTGTAGTCCTCGCCGAGAATAATTTCAGGGGCCACCCAGCGAGCCGTGCCAACGCCAGCCGTCATCGTCCGCGCCACTGTCCGCTCACGACTCTCGCCGAAGTCGGACAGCTTTGCGCCCTTCTGCGAATCCACGAGGATGTTCCGCGATTTGATGTCGCGGTGGATCAGTGCCGGCTGTAAGCTGTGCAGGTAGTAGACCGCCTCGCAAACCTGGACGCAGTACGCGGCCTTGCCGTTCTCCCACGTTAGTACGGAAGGCGGGTTCTTCCGAAGAACCGAGAGCAGGTCGCCCGAATCCATGTATTCCAAGACGATCTGAATGTCGGTCAGGTCCTCATCCCAGCAAGCGCCAATGAGCGTAAGGATGCACCGATGCGACAGCGAGGCCAAGAGATTCAGCTCGGAGACAAAGTCCTGAACGCTCGTTCCCTCGACTGTGATCAACTTCTTGACAGCTACAAGGTCCTTGCCGTGCAACGCCAGCCACACTTCGCCAAAAGCGCCCTTGGCGATCTTTCGCGTGTAATTGATCTCTTCGCTGGGAATTTGAACCACGTTGCCACTGATAATGGAGCTTCTGGATCGATGACCATCAGCTCCAACGGGAAAAGTGGACTGCACGCTGCTCCGACGAGGTTGGGCGTCGGACATTTTCTTGCCATGATCCGAGAGACCTGCCAACTGGAAAAGGTTCGGGATAGAACTGCGGGGAGTGCGACTGCCAGCAGTAGGCGGTCGCTGCTGCGAAGAAGCGCGTCCACGGCTTCCAGCCCTGTTGCGTGCTGGGGTGTTGTTGGCCGAATGAGGCGTAGCCACTCCCACCATATCGGGCGTGTTCGACAGATAAAAACCGCGGTTTTTCACGCGGCGGCGGTAGAAGAAGAATCCTCCGACACCGAGAACTACAACCACCGCCAGCACAACAATGACGATGATCAAGGTGCTGCTACTGGATGAAGAGTCTGGATACACGCAAGTCGTTAGAAAATAATCCCCAGCAATTACTATAACTCCCAAAATCAAAAGTACTTACCTCCGGATCCGCTCGATGAAGATGCTTCGTCTGATACGCAAACCACTGAGTCCAGCACATCGGTTGCGGTTCCGGTAGTACATCCACTGGTAGTGATATCCAGCGTGCTCTCCGACGACAGCTTCCTCAAAAAGCTGTACTGCGACGATGTCACCGTCAGACTACTGATACTGTTGCCAGCGATATTTCTACAACGTAAGGATCACATGCAAATAGCGAGCGTGGAATAAATAATTAGTTTCACCAATGCCACACGATAAGGCAGCGTGGCGTATACGTACAGGACGTTGAGATTGGTCATGTTGAAGATGACCGAAGGGAACTCTGTCAGCTTGTTGTCCGACAGGTCTCTGATAACATCGACAAAGGTTAGATATATTTGAAAAAAAAAATGATCAGTAAAATAAGGCAAGGCATTGCTTACAGTGTGGTAACGGATGGAAGCGTCACATCAAAAGTGGCGATCGAGTTGTCCGTCAGATTCCTGCAGCGTCAACAAACAAACAAAAGCATCAGGAAAGCCAGATCCATGGCAACGATAATAAAAATAATAAACCTTACAGTGTCGTCACACTCTGCAGCGTTTCAGTGACCGAGGAGTCCGAGTCCGTGATGCTGGTCATCGTGTTCTTGTTAAGGTTACTGCCACCAAAACACAAAAAAGCCAGGTCAGACACCTCTCACCGCGATAATACCCCACTGCAAAGCACACTCACAGCGTCACCAGGTTCTTGTTGGCAAGGTTGCCTAACTGCGTCGGCAAACTGCCCAAGTTGCAGTTCTCCATGGTCCTACAGCAGCAAGATACCCACGTCAGTCAGCACATCGTTCAACTAGTCGACGCGAAACCATCGAAGGACCCACGTACAGTAGGGAGATTGTGGTCGGCAAGAAGCCGGTGGGCAGCGACCCGAGATCCAAATTGGTCAAGATCCTGCGACCACCAAAACAGTGAGTCTCACACTCATCATATACACACAAGAAGACCCTCACTTACAGCTGCTCCAGCACCGTCGCCGTGGAGAACGTGTCTTCATCAAAGCTCACGGACTTGAGCGATCCCTTCTGCACGTTCGTGTCGTCAAAGCCCGTGATCTGACTGCAATAACAGCAACCAAAACGGCAACATGAGCGACCATCACTCCTCCACCCAAAAGCTTCGAAAAAAATAAATGTCTCTCTCTCAGCCCAAGTCACATACATATTCCTAGTGGCCTCGGCGTACTCGACGCCCGAGACCGTGTCGATCTCGGCGCTGGGGAAGGCCGCGGCGGAGCTGCCGCTGGCGCTCGAGGTCCAGGCGTCCGAGGACTCGGGCTCCTTGACGAAGACCGTGAACTTCTTGGTCACCGAGTTGTAGGCGTCCAGGCACTGGTACGTGCACGCGGAGCTGTGCTTGACGCAGTCGTTGCGCGAGGCCTCGCTGCAGCTCGAGGACGACGTGAACTGCACGCACGGGTCGCCCGAGGAGCACGAGCTGCCGCAGTACGTGAGCACGGCGCTGGCGGTCGAGTTGGAGCACCACGAGACGGAGGAGGACGAAGACGAGGACGAGGCCGCCGAGGCGCCGCCCAGCAGCGACGCCCAGAGGAGCAGCACTACGGGGCGCATTCTCGCGATTGGGCCGGGCGGAGAATGCGGAACTGCTGGGAGAGAGGTTGCACGAAGGTACAGGGAGCCAGCGGGCTGAGCCCGCCGGGCTCTGGTGTTGTGGGTACGCGACGCGCTGATTGGTGAAAACATGCACTTGGGAGAGCCAGATGGATCAGGCTGAGTTGATGGCTACAGGTCAGTGGAGACCGTGGAGCGAATTTTGGGCACCACTGCTGGACAGCGAACGCCGGCATGACACAGGCTGCATTGGTGCCAGCTACGCCCGTGACACCGGAGGCAAGCTCGCCGTCAGGGCAGGGGTCCCCTGCCCGTATTCTGAAACCTGGTCAAGCGCCGAATTGTGCCGGGGCGATCAGGTGCGTGGCATGCTCCATCCCAGGACGAGTGGCGTTGAGTATCCAGCCGAGATTGAATGCAGCGGTTGTCGATGTCAATGATTTTTTAACCATGGAGCTGGGACTGTTGGTTTGCCGTTGTGGACTCAAATCTAGGCGAATAATTCCGTCTCACATACACAGATCCTATTTCGCATTCATCGTGGTGCTTACCCCGATGGGTAACAGCTTCAGTATGGTCGATTTCTTGCGTGTAGCAAAACTAATTTACCTACTAGCCGCCGCTTACGAAGGCATTGACGCTCGCTTCATCGCCGACAAAAGAAGAACGCTGCCTTCGAGTGCTTCCGATGCAGTCCAGGCAGCTCGGAGACCCATAACTGAAACCCAGGTCATCACAAGTGCGGCTACGAACAGTACCAACAGCATTTCGTCCTCGTATGATACTTCAAATACATGGAGTCAGTTGAACTCGAACGACCTAGAATGAGCTATCACACATCTCATGTTCCTAGGAGTCTGAAATCATTTGATACTAGGGATGCAACCCATCGGTGGCCGTTGAACGCATGATAGATGCGCGCTACCGTGAGACCGAAACACGAAAAAGCTATTGCAAAAAAAATCGTTTCTGTCGTCGAGCAAGTCGCTACTGACTCACAGATTTTCAACGCAGTTCAGACTCGCTCCACACTCCAAATTGCTTGGTCTCACTCACCACGGCTCCAGCACTCGTATCCGTGTCGTATCTCATCCATGCTCAAACCACTTTCCTCGTGATATACGTACCAACCTATACGCATCAGTTCGGCTCATATCACCTTTCACCCGAGCATGCTCCCTGGGTGTGAGCAGTTAGGACGGCCTCCATGGGCGGGCGACGCACAAGCCCTTGAGAAAAACATAGTTAACGAGCCCCGTGTGCTTGCACTTGGTTCCTCCCCCGTGAGGACGTCGACTTTAGCGCAGCATGGATACGAACACCTCGTACCCCCGCCATGCTCGAAGCACTTGGCGACACACGAGAAACACCAGCCGTGAAGCTTCAATCTTGGGCCACAGGCATCACTGCATGAGGCGACCACAACGACAAGAATTCTTTCACCTTTCATGCCATTGAAGACCCCAACTGTGTCGCTCCGTCGAGTTAAATGCTGCGGCTCAGTACCTCTCCGGTCTGCAACTCAACACCGGCACATCTTTTCCTATTGGTCAGTTCACTTCAACTTGTAATGTGCACCACACCATACACATTGAAAATCATTTTTCGCGCCAATACCAACATGGCTTCCTCCGAGGAGGACCCCCGCACCCCCGCGTCACCGCCTCCAATCACCTGTAACTGCAAGAGGAGCCGCTGTGCCTCGTGTCTCCTCTGCAGTCGCTGTGGCTGCGACCACGATGGAATCCCCGTCGCCGAGAAGCTCAAACGCAGGCTTGGGAGACCCAAACAGGCCAAACCCAAGGAACCCGCTAAAACCGCAGCCCCAGCCTTAAACGGAGGAGATACCGACCGCTCCGATGCCAATTCGAGGCTGGATGGACGGTCTCGTCGTGCTGCAGCGTTGAATAAAACATACCAAGAGCAAGACGAGGACGGAGAGGAGAAGCAGTGGCAGCCGCCGTCGATCCAAGAGATCCTTCGGTTCTTTGGGGAAGACGAACGGACGATCACTTATTTCGCCAAAAACAATGGCAGCCGCCGCGACCGGGAGTCCCAGGCCACGTGGAAAGCCACGGAGGACAATTCCAGGATGAACTCTGCCGTTTACGAGAAAGTTTTGAGGAAAGTGGCGATGTCGATTTGTGGAGAGGCGGCCGCGGATGCGTCGGTGGCTGCGTTTGTGCGTAAAATTGCCCCGAAGGAAGGAAGTAGTGCGCCTTCGACAAAGCATGCGTCGGATATCTTCCGTCCACTGGCGGCTGCAGTGGTTGCGACCAAGCGGAATTCCGTGGAGAGACGAACGGTTCGTGCGATGTTGTGCCAATTCTTCAAGTGGAGTGAGATGTGTCGTATGGAGGATCAAGTGCCGGGGTTTCATATCGGCAAGAACGCCTGCACGAGCGGAAAGGAGGATTTCGAGAAGCTCACGAGCGACGGGGTGCTGGAAACGGAAGTGCACTCGAGAGAGCGGTTCGACCAGAAGGTGGCTTCTAGTGCCATCAACTTCATTTTGTCGTGTGACAATGTGGTTTCTGAGCTCGGGGAGACCAAACGGATTGTGTTGGATGGGAAGTATCGTGACGCACCAGCCTTCTCGCGGAAACAGTTCATGAGCTTCATGTGGGAGAAATACGTACAGGATTGTGGCAACGAGTCTCACATACCCCGCTCATCGTTTTACCGTCTGTGTCGTGCTCTTACGCACGGAGAGGATGAAACAAGAACCAAAGAGCGCGGACTGCTGTTAGACGACAATTTTAATGCCTTGACGAGGGATATCGCGGACTTTCTCCCTGACGACAGTGCGGACCTGCGTCCCTGTCTTGGTACTCTTCGACGCTGGCTCGAACATGGGTGCTTCGCTGATGGATCTCTGGCAAGCTGCCCTCGTCACCAACCTCAGTTCGGATTGGCTGTGCTGGACGCGTCTAGTACCGAAGCAGCTTGCTGTGCCCCTTGCCAGGGGATGCAAACCCTTTTAACCCACATCGAGAAATTGTTGAGGCGGAAGGGCGCTAACGCGAACGCGATGTCTGTTGCTCGTGACTGCTTCGAGAAGCTTGAGCTCTACATGGGCCATCGTCTGCGAGTTGTGAACCAGCAGCGAGCAGTATCCAAGATGCATGATACCTTGAAGAAGCAAGCGATGCAAGGCGAAGGTTTGAATGAAGCTGTAATCACTATTGACTTCAAGCTGAACGCCGAACCGGTGCGCTTTGGTAACGAGCTCGATGAACCTGATGAAGACAGCACCATGAAGTGGCACGGCGCGATGGTTCAGTTCTGGGCAGCCGACGCAGACGCAAATGATCCCAACGGAACGAACATTTCAGAGCACAAGCTCTACTACCACTACGTGTCTAACCCAGTCAACGGAGAAGCGAAGCACACCGTAGCGGCGTTGGTGGAAGCTGTTCTGATTGACATCAAGCGAGATCTGCCCCACATCAAGCGCGTTGTGGTTCGCAGCGACAATATCCCCGCTTACCAGAACGCGTTTGTATCGGTCTTGCTCCCGCTTCTCGGTTTTTCCTATGGAATTGAGGTCACGCGATTTCTGCAGACTGAAGCAGAAGATGGAAAGTCGCTCCTGGAAGCGCAATTCGCTCGAGCAGCGACAACAGTGAAAGCCTGGGTTCGTCAGGACCATGGCTGGTCGACTCCAAGCGAGCTTGTTGCTGGCCTCGTGTCAGACGGTGGAATACCAGACACAACAACTGAGATTGTCGAGTATAATGGTGGGTCACTGCAGGTTTTGGCGGACCGGATTGGGGCAATGGAGAAAGCTTTCGCCGCACTTGCTGGTCGAGTGAACGACATATTCTACGAGTATGATCGCTCGGTCACAGGCAACCACCGTGATACGGGCTCGTTGGGTTTTGATATGACGCGTTGCCCGAGATTTTGGGCTCGAACCTTCAAGTACTCCGAAGTCGGTCTTGGAAAGTTGCTGGAGCTTGATCCAGTTGCGGGGGAGTGCACTCTTCAAGCTTGCACGGAAGAGGAGATGGCAGATCCGATCGAGATCACTGAGGAGAGCGATGGTGAAATTCATGAAAATGTTTGGGGCAAAATTTCGAACGGCGAGGAGGAGGGCATTGAGGGTGAAGATGATTTTGAATTGGACCTGTCCAGTGAAATGGTACTGCCACGAAGTGCAGTTGGGCTGGTTACTGGCGTTCGAGTGATCAGTGAAGCGCAGATCCGTCGTAGGACACGGAAGTTGCCTTGCTCAGACGGAACCGTCGCCGATTTACCAGCGAGCAGGGAGCCAGCGCACACTAGCCAAAAGAATCTGGTATCGTACGCCAAGAAGCACTTGCTAGCCATGGAGATTACTAGTGCAAAGGGCGTACTTGACGTGTCAAAACTGTCCAAAGAGATGACCACTCTGAAGTATCGCTTCCCAAGTGGGCAGGAGAACCTACAAGCACAGCTCCGACAAGGTTGGGCTAAACGACCACTCAAGGAGCGAATGTATGGGGTGGAGTACCTTCCTCGGCACATGAAGGATGTGAAAGCGCTGTTTGAGCGAGGCGGTGTTAACAGGCACGACAAGATGCACCCTACGAGAATAGTGGAAGTGTTGCGATCATGGGACACCAAACGCTATGACGTGCCTGGTGAGAATGAGGTTCGAGCAGCTACTCATTTGCGTGCAGAACGGCGCAAGCGAGGCCTACCTGCCGAAGCTTATAAGCCGCGCAAGAAGCAGCGGATGGAGCCGAAGCACGACGACTTTTTCCAGGAGCTTGTTGCCACAAAGCCCGCAATTGGTCGCAAGGAAGCTGCGCTGCTGTTTCGGAAGAAGTTCCCTGAAGCCACGGAGCTTTACTCCGACGCGCGGTTGAAGAGCAAGGTTTCGATTTTCGAGGGGCATGCTTCCAAAGCCTGCAACTCATGGTGACTCGTCGTTAGAGAGTCGTGAAGAAGCAGTTGCTGAAGCGACTAATGCTGGAGAGAGTGTCACGCTGTGATTGTTCCGTCCGTAAGAATGTGGACAGGAGGTGGTGAGCCCGTGGTCGAACAGAGTATCGTGAGTTCAAACTCTTCGAAAAAAAAAGTTTGTATTGAAGTCGACAGCACTAATACAAAACGTGTGATCAATTATTTCGTTCTTACTGATTCAGGGTCTATTTGCCATTAAGTCAGGACATGAGTATACTTTCGTATCGACGCATATCGAATGCAGCTGTCGGGTGGCGTCGTTCGTCCCTCCAAGATGCCGGTCAAACAACACGACTGGGCCAGCGCACGATCGCTCACTGCAAGGTTCCACATAGTTTCCCGACACACTCGCAATAACGAGCAAATCTTCTCGCCGGACCTTAATCGAATGCAGCCTGCGCAGAACGAGGAACTCGGCTCCGTCGGCCTCGACGATTTTCAAAATGCCAAACGCTTTGAGCGCTTCGACTGTGTAAAAGAGCTGGCCATTTGTCCAGGAATACCCTCCCAACATGATCATTTTGCTGCGCACCCCCAGTATCGTGTCCACAGAGCAAGGTGCAGTTAGCACCTTCCACGATGTATGACGCCAAAGTATATACGCGGACGCAAGAACAACTCGAACGGAAACAATGAAGGTTGTGAGACCGAGCACGAGGATTCCGTGTCCTACTAAGCTCCACACGTAGTAAGACACGGCCAGAGCTTGTGGTCTGGACTCGCGCAAGTGCGATCGATTTATCCACGTGAGATAATGATTCATGATCCCTGCGCTGAGGAGCTCTCCGATTAAGCACGTTTCGTAGCTGAAAAGAAGGCGCTTGAGCAGTAGCCGAGCCCTTTCACCCAACAACTGCCTGCTCTCGATCATCTCGAACACCATCGACATTAATCCAGATAAGTTATAGCCCAGCGAAATGTACTGGGTTTTGGCGAAGAGTCCGTCTTGGGCGATCAGCAGAAACAAATCGCTCATCACGCCTTCGAGCAGCATGTACAGGATCACCACGCGAAAGTAGTTTGTAGCATTATGGGGAACAAGCCGCATGCTTTCTTGCATATACACGACAGCGGCCTTCCGCGTGATAGTTTCTCCCGAGCGATCAAGTCTTTTCCCGTAGCGTTTGCACATGAGGAAGCTTCTGCGAAGCAATATAACGCGGTACACCAGCCACAAAAGTCCCAACACGCTGTACCAATATGACAATCTGTAGCCATCGCTACCTCTATCTTCCGCCAGCGTCCCGCCATTGCTGTCGAAAGTTCCCAGACCAAGGACCCGAACGTACCCAGTCTTGTCCTTCGCGCAGTATGTGCCTTCAGCTTCTTCGTAAAACGCGTAGTAGCTGATGCTGCCGTGGTAGAAATAGTGTTCAAGTGGGTAGCTGTCTCCAGCACAGCTGGCTGGTGAAGTCGATGAAGGCGCCACCCGTTCAGTTCCGAGAACGTAGGACCCGTGGATGTCGTACTGCGGGATCACAAAGTGACAAATAAGGCCGTACTTCACCGTGTAGTAGTGAGTGATCGCGATGTTCCACCACGCGTTTGCGATGAAGAATCCTTCTAACGGACAGAGTTCATCAATGTTAGCTGTTTGCCTTGCCGCATCCTCGGGGACCACCAGCGCCTCTGACAATTTGTGTGGTGTCGCGAATTTCCAGTAGCTCTTGATCTGCAGAAGCAGCGGCAGCATCCCGACGCTGAGCCACACTAGCATCAACAACCGCTGAGAGGCATTAGCGCTACTTGGTAGCGTTGCCTTTACAATCGACTCTGGTTCAATCTTCGACTGCTTCATGAGTACAGGCCTTCGAGCGTCCGCGTGAGCTGATGCAAGGAAGATAAAAATGTCACCGCTCTCGGAAGAAATCCGAAACGGACGCTTATGTCGACAACGCTAACGTTACGTACGCTGCCAACACTGTTGTCTAACACAGCGTGGGCACTTGAAATAAGGCTTTAACCCAGCACATCCAAACTATCATCGATGCTACACAGTTCATCTACAAGTTTTAGACCAATCTAAATCTAGGAGTTGAATAGAACGTTTAGTCGATGTAATTTAGCATGACCTAAATCCCATCTTTTTGGATTTCACTTTTTTATCGACTACAAAAAAGCGTTTTTTTCTAAAAACTCTTTTTTGCGAACCAAAACAATTTAGAATAAGATGTTTCAAATTCTGAGTCATCTAAAACACAGAATACAAACTCAATAAAAAACAAGCTTACATCGAATTATCTTTTAGCGACACATGCCCCACACGCTCTATCGGCTTTCGTTTGGCCACTGGGGACACCGATCAAAACACGCATTTATGCAGTGCGGATCTACTACACGCTGATGCTGTTGGGCTGGCCGACCATCTTACCCGTCGACGACGCGCTCACCTGGATGCCCGAGAACGACCAACCGGACACCACCTTGGGGTTGGCCACGATGTCGTACAGGTTGGTGGCCGAGCCCTTGAGACCGGAGATCGTCACGTTCTCGATGGCCACGGCGCTCGTGGGGGAGCCCGTGTAGCCGCCCTTGGACTTGCTGTAGTCCGAGTGCATGACGATGGCGTTCTTGACGTTCGAGAGCTTGTTGTTAGAGTACTTAATGTTGGTCACGAGGCCCTTGAGGCCGATGATGGTCTTGATGCGGAGGCCGTTGTCGCTGTCGACGATGCTGTTGCCGCTGACCGTAAGGCCCTGCACGGTAGACGACTGGTCCACGGCGTTGCCTCCGCGCGACCCGATGGAGATGCCGTGGCCGCCGCAGCAGTAGTTGTTGCTGAAGACCGTGTTGGTGCTGGACTGCATGGCCAGACAGTCGTCCTGGTTGTAGATCTTGTTGCCCGTGATGGTGACGTGGTCGTTCTTGGTCAGGTCAAAGCCGTCCGTGTTCTTGGCGAGGCCGTTGCCAGCGCGCGAGTCGAGCGTGAGGCCGCTGATGGTCGTCTGCTTGCACGTCACGAGGCTGAAGGTGCGGAAGGGCGAGTTCTTGAGCGTGAAGCCCGAGAGCGTCGAGCCCACGACGTTCTGCAGGCGGAAGAAGACCGGGCGGGTGATCGACGTGCCCTGCTTCCAGTACCAGGCGCCCTGTCCGTCCAGCGTGCCGGAGCCCTTGACGGACAGGTTGGAGCCGCCGAGCAGCACGAGCGGTCCGTCCCACTTTTGCGTGCCGAAGGTGGTGGTGCCCGTGAAGGTGATGGTGGCGCCGCTCTTGGCGTTGCTCAGGTCGAGCGTGACGCCGGCCGGGACC
>JAIKVE010000783.1:0-16188 GCA_024679115.1 Phytophthora pistaciae | reverse complement strand
CACCAGCGATTTCAGCATGGCTGTAAGATTCGTGCCTGACGGGAAATCTTGCCGCACTGCCAGCATGGCTGAACGCACATTCGGCCCAAGCGCTGATTGAAGGTCCTGGTAGTCCTGGTCGGTGAAAGTCTCAAGGGTCTGCAGCACTTCCAATCCACCGTACCCGTCATGAAAGCGTGCCCCATTGTGGACCGCGTCCGCCGATGCCGGAACGCCAACCACTCGGAGCGGTGTATCAGTAGAGAAAGAAGGCGGTACCAGCCAACTGGCTGGACGCTGGATGCTCTCGTCGACGAAGCTGACGCTAGACGCTGGGACGAGCTTGGACGCAGAGAGGCCTGCGTACTCGGCATTGGACACGATCCGCCGCTCACGCCACCCAGGCGCGAGAAGTGAATGCGCATCTGAATCTCCATCGCCCGCGTTCAAGGTATTTGAAACTGCGTTCAAGCCGCCCGACCCATCAGAAACTGCGTTCAGCTGCTCGCCGTCATCCTTGAGAGGCGTCAAGAGCGTCGGTTGAAGCCGATATCCGCGACTACGAGGAATCGTCACAACTTCGTGTCGACACGGAGGCTGTTGTGCGGGCGATGTTCAATGTGGGTCCTTGAGTGGCTGGGTTCCGCAGGATTGACGGTGGGCAATGATCGGATAGTAAACCACTCTTCATTTGGCTTTGCAGTAAGAAAACCAACGGAGAAGGAGTTGGGAAACTGCAGTGCCAGTGTGTGCATATCCGGCCGAGGGACCTTGCATCAATTCATCAGTCTTTCATTATCAACCTCGAGCTCAAGTTCAAACATATAGGTCATGAGTGCAAACGGCACCGACGACACCTCGAAGCAGCCCAACCCGGCCGACGGCACCCGCAACGCTGATGTGCACGGCGTGAGCGTGTCTCCCGACCCGTTCGAGCTGTTCGACGTGGCGCTCGATCTCGAGTGCGTCCGCGATCACGAAAGGGGCAGTCGGAACTCCGTTGCGAGCTCCGAGCGAGTTGATCGCCTGGAAGCTCCTCGAAGGCATGGCGCGACAGCAGGCCACGTTCATGGCCAACCAGCTCAAGCTTTGAGCAATCAGCCAAGGGCATCTAGCTAATGTCGAAGGAGAAAGATCCGACCAAGACCGGGCCCGAACACTACCACTTCATGGTGTACGTAGCGTAGCCCCCCGGCAACTCGGAGCAGTACGTTCTCCAGTGCCTCTGCAAGTCGGTGCCACCGTTCATCCAGCGCGCAAGGCTAAATGCTCAACTCACAGCGCGCCGATCACCTCCAACAGGCAGATAAGCTCGTCTCCTTTGCGATAGCGTTCGAAGCCGCCACTAATCAATGGAATTGGCTGCGACGAGGTCGGTGAAACCTTTTACGCCCAGGTGTATAGCGGTAGCCCAGAAAAGGAGTGAGCTACGAGCAAACCTTTTTGGGAAGGTAAACCCTGAACGCAGATTTCCTTGAACGCAGGTTCTGGGGAAAATGCGGCCAGGTGGCGTGGCACCTTGTGAATCCCTATCGGTGTCGTTTGACTTTGGGGAGCCTGGATCGATCACCAAGTGAGTTGTCTGTGGGGTTGAAAGCCTTGAGTTCGTCGAGCGTAACGTTCACTTGTCTGAACGCACTTCTCCAAACGGCTTGAGCTCGAAAGCGTGAGTGAAGGATCAGGGTTACTACCACACGTTAGAACTTCAGAAATACACACCACTTTCAGATAACCAATACAAATGCAGAGTTATACACAAACACACAGCCGCCACTTATTCTTTAAGACCCTTGGGCGGTGGGTCGTACACCAGTCAACTGATCTGCGTTCAAGGTACTGGTCAACCTTGAACGCACTTTCACACGCGCACCACCCTCAGATGAGGGAAATATACAGACCAAATACAATCCGATCCTAAACGCAGTCAATCAAACTACTCCCGGGGGCGACTGCTACCAAACCACCCGAGATGTCCTTGTTAACATGAAATGGGACACCACCCTTACCTCAACGCAATGGGCCCAACTGGGATATGGAATACGCGGATCACTTCAGCAGCCGGAGCAGACTGATCCCCACGTATATGGACTTGAATGTGTGTGGGGAGCTCCGCACTGACCTTGTCCTTTAGGACAGCGGACCCGATTCCTCGACGACTTGCGCAGTAGGGGGTAAAACGAACTCTCTGATTGTTATCTGCTAGACTATCGCTAGGCTTCTGGGTAAAGGCAGCGCCTCTCCGGAGCGCGTCTTCAGCTGCGCGCCAACACCTGCGACGCTTCAAGATCGCCGGCGTCTCAACATATATTTGAACTCCGTAAGGAGATTTCTGAATTATTTCTTATAGATATTACAAGCCTCGGAAATATGTTACCATTTTGATAATGTATGATAACTACATTGTAGTTTCTTTTACTCTGTATGACCGACTATTTAAGTCTTACAATTATTGTGATCACCACGCATCCTATTCTGAATGCAAAATCGACTGAAATTATGAGATTTATGCTCTATATACCCCGAATTATTATATATATATCCCTCGCCTTACTCCTTATTACCCCGAGCATGTTCTGAACCCTGTCGTTCTTATGTCAATCAGCTGGGGTATTTAGCTGCGCCACACGCATGCGGGGTGGTCTATAAAGCTGCTGATTGGTTGGCCAGGCGAGCGCTTGGCGATATATATACAAATCGACCAGAATGGCCACACTGCCGTAGGAGTTCAAAGCGATTTACGTATATATCGGCCACGGTTTGGCGAGCTCCAATCCCTTAAGAACGGATAGTATCCGAGCGGCCAAAACGCGTGGTGATCACAATAAAAGAAACATGTAAATATACATACAATAGGCTGTTTTACTTACGAATCCATGTAATTCATCATGGATCGCTATAGTACTGTCATTGATCCGCATGGCATCTCGTGTATTCCTCACGTTAATTAATGGATCCTGGTTGATTATCATTGATTGACGACGACCATATCATGGATCCACATTAATTCTCCTATATATAGGTCGCATTTTTATCGGTTATCCCTTATTTTCTAAAGCTACCAGTAATTCTCAAGAAACGCCTGTATCTATCCATGCCGTATTGATACACACGGATCAATTTACCTCATCATGGATCCTTCCGGTGGTTTCATGGATCCACATGAACATCATGGATTCATTGGTGTTCGGTCATAGATCCGCGTGAGACACCATGGATACACTAGGGTGCAATCGACGTTTCTTACAGGGATTGATAGATAATATAGCAATCATTCCTTTGTATACCCTATAAATCAGACAGATAACCATGAATAAACCGCGATATAATCATGGATCAATACGGCGCCCTATAGATAAAGCACAATATGATTATGTATCCATTGATAACCTTTTTATGGATCAACCGCTGCGCAGGTCAAATTTGGGTCAACGCTTTTTTGGGGTCAAAGATGGAACAACAAAGGTCAAACCGCTTTTTTGGTCAACTTTGGATCAAAAAAAATATCACACCCAAGAGGTTACACGATAAGTAACATATGTAAGAGAACGAGCCCAAGAATTTTGAACATGACATATTGTATTGAATATAATGTGAGCTCTAGAGTGTTGTGTAATCGCTAGAGTGTTGCTAGATAATTGTATTCGGTTGTCGTCGTGCTTGGTCATCCGAAGCTTGTGGATCGTATGAAGCAGCAGCAGCGTTCGGTCTTCATCGACGCAACTTATCATTGTGTGTCCGCTCCATTCTATCAATTCATGATTGTGATGCTCTACAATTTCGGTTTCGAAGCTCTACTTGCCAATTTTGGTACGTCGTTTGTGGCCGGGAAAACGGCTCAGGTGTAGGACCGCCTGTTTCACAACATTTACGTCGGGGCCAAGCAGAAAATCTTTCCAGCGCATGTTGTGTGCGACTTCGAGTTCGCCGTGATCAAGTCTGTCCCGAACCAGTTTTCAGAATCCAGCATTGTTGGCTGCCTGTTCCACTTTAAGCAAGCGCTGCGTCGGAAGATGTTGAAGTTGACGACCACGGAAGACGAAGTGGACTTGGCCATGCGGGAGTGCTGCACTGACCGCTTGACGGTTATCCGACGTATGGATATTACCCTCCGAGGCGTCCACGATGTCCGATCCATGACCAAGCGCGACTCCCAAGCGAGGGGTATTGGCTACTCCAGGTCCAACTGGAAGAAGCTCTGGAAGTACTTCAAGAAAATCTGGGTCAACAAGTTCAAGCCGGAGTGGTGGGACATTAACAGTGCGAGCGAAGACATTGTTACCAGGACGAACAACCCGCTTGAACGCTACAACCGCACCCTTAATTCGGCGTTCTCCGGTGCGCATCCAGACATCACTCGCTTCATTAGTGTCATCGAGGAGCAAAGTCGGGAGAACGTACGCCTGTTGGATGACATTTTAAACCGCAGAGCCCGTGTCCCCAATCATGCTGACTCCCAGCGCGCTCCCGGGTTTGAGTCTGACTCGGAGTTTGAAGTTGCCTCTGACTCTGACTTGGAAGTCAATCAACCGGACTCTGATGACTCTTAACTCGGATAGCGATTTAATCAGGTCTATGCCACCCGAATATTAGAAATCGCAGTTGCTACATATTTGAATTTAGCAGAATCCACATATTTTGTAGTGACTAAATTTAGATAATACACTCATCCAAAACTTAAGAACTAATTTTGTACCGTTACAAAATTTGACTTGATTTCAGTATACTACAATAGTGTCCTAAAGTTATAATAAAGTAGATCGCACTTGCCAACCGAGAACGTTTGTGGCCAAGGAATGATCCCATTTACCATCCGCCAAACGACTTAATGACCAGATTCTCACGGTGGGTTATTAATCGAGAGAATCCAGTCAGCCTGATCTATAGGAGACTCGCTCTCACTAAGTGAGAGTGTAGCGGACGACCCAAATCCTTGGTTATGTCTCACATCTGACGGAGGATTTCCACACGACGCTTACCTCAAGCATCGAGCTCCTCTACAGGTGTGGGATTTGAGCCCACGTCACCTGATAGACACCTGCCTATCTAGGCGCACGCCCTATGGGCATACTAAATTTTCACCATGAAACAGTTGATATTTATATACATGACTTTATAAATAAATATTATTATACAAATTTGTATATATAAATTATAAGAGGTATAAGTATTACATGGACATGTAGTCCGCTATGGGTCAATTATGGTCAAAATTGATCCGTGGTTGACCCAAAAAAAGCGTTGACCCAATTTTGACCTGCGCAGCCGTTGACCCAAAAAGAATCGCTCCCCTTATCTAACTTCAGATAACCTATTTGTAGTTCTGGATAAGCATGCAGTAGAGGTCCTGAATACCGCAAACAATGAATAGAGACTGACGCAGAAGATACTTGCCTAATACGATGCCGACGCCACGCACTTCTACTTTGCATGTCACAGTAGTGCATCGGCGAGTATTGCGACCTATATTACCGCAATTGGTGCAGATACAATTGTTCCGAGTCGCGGCAGCGGCAGCTCGTACCTGCTCATAAAGAATCCACTTATTTCTTGGGCCGCATTGTCTTCGTCCGAGATCTCACAGGCCTGTGAAAGATTTTCGATCGAACGGACCCTTTTCCAAGGTTTTTCGTGCGTTTGGCAGCTATAGTGACATCAGTGACTTCCGTAGATCGTTGGATCCGCCGCCGAGCTTGTAGATACAGTGGAGAAGCCTTCACAGCACTTGTCATAGACAAAGTATCATAGAGAGGCAATCGGATATTGACCACCGAGAAAGTGTCGTACTGTTGTGGCACCTAGTTTTGTGAGTTTCAGCCAGATTTGGACTTCTGGGCCGGTTTCTGCAATCTCCCGCAATAGAAAGGACCTATGAAACGGTGATCTACCGAACCATTTTTATATAACTATGGATGCAGCCCTTAAAATAGCCTAGCATAGTACCGGGCGATTCGGGGGCGGTTGATTGAACCAATCGCCCAGCCCAATTTTTAATAGAACCCACAATATGCTTGGTGAAAATAGTGGCGTATGTCGTACATAGCGCAAAGAGCACAGCTTGCTTGGGTGTGCCGGCAAGGTACTTGCAGCTGCTCAGATACCATACAACGTGTACAGGTACCTTTACCTACATCTACCTCAGCCACAATTGTGTTTTCACAGACATCCCGCTCGTCAAAACCATCAAACTCGTAGAATAGAGGCTCCTTCGCCGGCAAAATGTGTTGCTTGGCAACGTGTTCCTTCTCTTCGTGTAGCTTTTTAGCATGTTGGGTCACATCAAACTCGTGTGCCACTTCCTGCGCAAGTTCAATGGTTTCTGGCAAACACTAACCGTACGCGTACAAACGCCATCAGCGAGCTGAGTACCCGATTTCACATACGCGAGACCAGAGTAGGCCACTGTTGTCGCATTCGATGCCGCTAGTAGTAGGCACCCCAAATAGTGGTAATGGAACCATGCTTGGAAACAGTGCCATTCAACCACGAGAGCTCCGCTGACGTTGGCTGCATGTTACCAACCACGCACCAGTCGGTTGGATGGATGCGACAAAAGTACTCGTGTACGTGTTCTTCTACCACCTTGTCACCCACAACTTAACAATCGCAGCCGGATACCTTTTACGTAAGCGCTCAATCGCTGCATCATATGCCTCCACAGTATCCATGATTGTAACTCGAAAGTGTCGGCATTTAAACACTCTTGGTTCAGCTTCAAAGACTTGAATCAGTCCATGGTGTTGAAGCGAATATGCAACGAGCAGAACTTTAGATAAACCTGTAGACCGAGTTGGGCGAGGATCACTTCAGCGCCAAGCTGTTTACCTCTTTCACAAGTGGTAGGGCGGTCGTGCAAGTGTAACCTAGCCGCTGCACAGTTCAGAAGAGCCAGGCGAAATTGTTGACAGTCTCATAGTGTGTATACGTGTATACGTCTCGGCAACGCTAAAATATTCCATTGTAGCCCGGATCTTTCATATGGTTTCCACTGTAATGGGCCTACTTTAGCTTACGCGTGTGCGCACGTGTACGAGGAAGCATAACTTGGTTATATATAGGCTTTATCCTGGGAGGACAGCCAGAAGAGCTGTATGGACAGCCTCACACAGATTAATTCGTCGAAAAAAAGTTGCTTGTACCTCAGGCAACATTTAAACAACATTGTGCCACACCATAAGTACACAATTACACAACAGGCGTACACAAGTGTACACCATACTTACACAAACGTAGCCATTTTGGCATACGGCGTGTACCATTCAAAGCTCACGTTGACGGACAGGACAAAGAGAGGTCCCTTGCCGCCACGCACAAAACGTTTTGACAATGAAATGAAGACAGCAGTAGCAAAATGATGACTATTCAGCCTACAACGACCCTCTTACTTCTAGTTAGACGTAGATAGAGGACGTCTTCACCTCGGCGAAGCATATGGATAGAGAGCCCCCGACCTCCAAAACTTCAAATCTGTCCGACAGGATGTCAGGTCAGACTAGCAATTAGGAGATTGACTTCATATAGAAAATAGTGTTTAACGCTGCAAATGAGGGGCTTCGCCCCTCATTTGCATCCGCAGCGTGGATTTTCGTGTAGGCAACCAATAAGTAGCCATTGTTGTACTGTTAGAATTGATAGATGCTGGTATGTATGTGGCATAGCTTTGCAGTGATCGCTAAAAATTTACTACTCACTCAAGGTAAGCAGTAGCCGAAAACATTATACAAGTATAAATACCTACTTTTCCTGCCCCTTTGGAAACCAACGGTTGGTAAAACTCAACTAACCAAAAACTCCGGCTAATCTACAACAGAACAAACTCTATACTATGAGGGCTATGTAGTAGCATGTGCAGCTGTATTTCGTTTCGCTGCATGGAAGTACATGTATTACGGAGATACTGTTGAACTGCGAGGCTTCATAGTTGCTGGTATGGATGACAGATTTCTACTGTACAGCCCGCCAATGCATCCCCATCAGCCAACATAAAGCACGTCAATGTAATAAAAGTGTATATCCATTACTTTACCTGAGCCTGCTTCGCATCTGCTGCATAGGTTAGATAATGCGCCACTGAAGTCGACCAGTATGGAACATGTACAGGGTTCGAGGCGCAAAACTGACCTTACCACTATGACTTAGGAAAATTCACTAAACGAGTATGGCAGCATCCCGGTAGCCGGGTTGCTTTAGGGGTGACGCGAAACCATTTTTCAGGAAAAATGGCTCAGACGCCCCCCCCCCCCCCCCCCCCAATCACTATCCCCCGCCTAGCAACACATTGTCACTGACAATACGATTATAGTGTGGGATCATAATGTGAAGTTAGTAGGTGTTTGTTCTAAACTGTCCGCGGCAAAAGCCATTCATCGATCAGTTTGCACGTGCTCTTTCTCCTTTTGATACGACACGTTACTGGATTGCTTAGTGAAGGCCTGACTTTTCATCACTCATTTCGCTTTTTATGGCACCACCGTGTTGTTGCTACACGCCATTGCGCAGTCGTGATATTTTCCGTCGAACGAAGGGAGGCGGAAAATAAGTTTTGCGGCCAAGCGCAAGAAAGCACGTTGCCTGCTTCATGGAGCCACGACAAGGCCCTGTACGGTGGCCAAGGCAAGATCGCATGTCCAAGTTTAGGTAGGGCTGTCGCCAGTGGTGGTTTTCCCCGAGATGAAAACGGGTTTCCGCGAAGCCACAGGGCACAGCCGTAGATAGAATTGTTAGACGATTGCTCTTGAGGGTCTGGGCTCATTCGGCTTTTGGACTCGTCGGTCGCAGCCTCCTCGCAGCCCAACACATCAAGCGCGTCCACGCTCGTATGCTACCGCTAGATTTAGACCCACCACGCCACTCCCTAGGGTAGCCTTACCTCGATTCTCGCTAAGGCTAGCCTTCAATTATCAAGAGCAATCGTCTTTGCCCCCAACGTGCTTCTGGAGTGCTGGTAAGGAAATTCCTCGGTGGATGCCGTCGACAATTAGTGCGTCGTGATATATTATGATGAATTTGTCTCTTTTTTTTTGCGGTTACCGCCGATAGCGCTTGGGGCGAGCATGATATGATACAATATGATAAATTTGTCAGGACGTACCTACTTTCTACAGCTCTCATAGTGTTGATGATCCACTCTAGTTTTTTCCCAAGATTACTATAAATAAAAAAACGGCCTTTTGTAATGCATACTTTAATATTGCGCAGTCAGCGAATGTCTTTCTCCAGCAGTGGTCTCTCGGCTTTCGTTTTAACCATACTTCGGGCCAATTCGGTGACCATGTGCGTCCGCGTATCGATGCGACCCAACGACCCGGGTAGCCTTCGTGGCAGGTGTGCACTCGTGACAGGGAAATCTTCGTCCTCTTCCTTTGCTGCTGCGCAGTGAGAATCACCATTCTGCTGTGTCGTGACAGGCGAGGGAGCCCTGGCGCGCTTGCTTCGCTGCTGCGCACTGAGTAGTGAATTGACGTACTCTTCTTCAGAGACGAGGTATCCCCCTCTGGTTTAGCGCCTGGGCGACCTGACGCATGGCTCGAACGACCGGTGCTGCGTTCTCCGTGGTCCGGAAAACTTTTGCAGCTACTCGGTCCGCTTCTGCTTCAAACATAGCTCGGCGCTCCGGTGTTGCATTTAATTTCTCGAAGCTTAGAGGTTGTGTGAGCAAGATTGACGATCTCTGTCTAACCCTTGATAAAGCAACGTAAGCGAACGCAACGTTGGGGACCGAGTTGCTGTGAAAAATAATTTTATCGCATGTGAGACCTTGTACTTTGTGGACCGTCATTGCGTAGGCGAGTCTGAGGGGTATTCCACGACGAACAACTCGAAAGTCGCTGTTTTTCTTCCCCCAACTAATTTCTTTAGGAGGAATGGGTACAATATTAGGTGCTTCATTTAAAAATGATGGCCCCAGATAAGTGTCTGTTATCTGAACGAGCACAATAGGCAATTCGCTATCTGAACGAAAATGAAATCATAAATAACCCCATTGGTACCGTTGCAAAGTCCCGCTGACTGCTCCATATTATAAGTAAGTGTGACGGGGGCTCCAATACATAACTTTATTTTGGTCCCGACAACTCGATCTCTATCGGTATTTGCTGACTCTGCTTCGCCAACAAGGGCATGTACGGTTCCAACGGGTATATCGCGCTGGCGGTGAAGCCGTTTCTGTTGTACGTGATGCTGAGATTTTATCTGGAAAATTGGTGCGCTATTTCTTCGGAGGCATTTTTGGTTAGCTGTCTCCACATCAACGTTCCTGTGAGCTATATGCTTAGCTGTTACAAACTCGCAAGGATAGTGGTCGTTTGTAGTGCACTGCGAATTAAAAAGGTCAACATCAGCGCGTGTTGGTTGCATCTTTCGTAATCGCCGGAGCGCATCGAACCATTCAGGGTCATGCCTACCACGATTCTGACTTGTGAGTGTGCACACTAATTCAATATTTTCCCAAATTTCTCGTCCTTTGCGGTGAATTTCGTTAGCAATTTTATGAGTCGGTGTTGAGAGGGAATATGGAACTACAGGATCCAACTGGGCTGAGTCACCTGTAAAAATAACATCACGACCACCAAAATGTAAGTGACGGTGACTGGGCCAGATTTCTCGCATTCTTTCGTCAATCCAGTAAAGCATTCCACACGAGATAACGCTAAATTCATCTATCACTACTAGGTACACGTCCTTATAGCGTTGCTGCAGCTGTTGAGCTTAGCAGGCCCGTTTTTCTGGGCGGTAAGTGGTGTGTAAGGGACGGAAAATGCTGATCTAGAGAACGATGCGAACCCAAGTGCTGAACAAAGGGTTTGTCCTTTAATATTAAAAGCTGCCGTCCCTTGACGGGCTAGGAGCAAAACACGTTGTGTTGAACGTTCCATACTGTCTTGACTAAAAACGTAGTGAACATCTTGCACGATATGATCTATCAGCCAGCTTTTACCAGAGCCCCCTTCTCCGTTGATGATTAACTGTAGCGGTTGGCATTCTAAGCAATCTAGGGAAGCCTTCAGTCTTGCTCTGGATTGTTGCATTGTGATCGCGAACGGTACCCATTGAGATTCAGCCATCACGTCACACAAAGTTGAATTGCCATCTTCCATCTCTACAGGATATCTGTATGGGTTACCTCTGGCGTCACTGTGTCCCATAATTACTTTTCTTACTTTCACCATGGGCCTTACGTATGTTTTAACCAATTCTCTAGCTCTTACGACGTCCTCGGGCGAATAATCATGTTTTGGTTTCCACTCAGGTGGCTGATGGCTCAACAATGAGGTAGTTTCACTGCTAGTTGACGGCAAAGATGACTTATGTCTGTATCTACGAAAACATACTCGGATGGAGGGAGGTGATTAAGCACGTTCACTGAATTGGCTCGTCTTAGCAGTTCGAGCTTGTGCTGACGTGCAATTTTTGAGTTCGATTCCTGCACCAGTTCACTATCGAGGTTCTGTTCCTGAACATCTATAAACTTTCCGATACAATCTTCATCGGTTTGAGGTAGTTCATCTAGTGAATACCATGGTACGTTCAGAAATAACTCGGCGTAACAAAAATTTGGATTTGTAATATCGGGGGCAATCCATGGTGACATCCTAATGACTTGGGCTTTTGCTCGTTTCTTTATATACCCTTCGCCGTCAGTGCGTTTCCAGTGTTGGATTGACGTGCGGCTACTGATTTTATCCACCATTTCATATTCTTCCACGAATGTTGCAAAACTCATTCTGTCAAACAGAGCGCATTTTGGCCGAGCCATATACGCGTACTCAATTGGCTCAATACGAACCGCTGAAGCCGTTACGCTAGCTAGCTGTATAATGTTTTGTAACTCCTCTCGTTCGACACGATAGCACCGTAAATTATGCCGTAAAACTTTAACTCGAGTAACGCATCTTGTTTTGCCGTGAAGAGGGAGCTCATGCAATAAAATGTAAATGGCTTCCTGAGCGCTGACCTCTCGTATCGACAAAGCTGCATTTGCAACTCGTTTTAAGATTGCGTGATGAGGTAAGTTGGGGTCACAGCGCTTGAATGCAGCAGCTATAACTTTCTTAAAACGGATAGTATCGTGCTCTGCCTTACTCACATAGGCACCGGCATACTCAGCAGCACCGTACGCATTTCCAATCAGCTCGATATCCATGTTGGCTCGCCAGGAGGATAAAAGTACAGGAGAGTAATTGTTAATTGTTTGAACTTCGCGCTTTAGTTTCACATTGAGCGAGGGTGTTCCGTCAGATGCAGTTGTTGCATCAATTTCTGTATGAGATTGGAGAGCTTTAGGATACCCGAATCGACACTCGCTGCTTTTTTTCCTGCAAGCGGATCCTGGATAGCAGATGTGTTGCTGAACACGCTAAACGAGGCGTGACAAGTCGCATTTCCATTCATCCGTATCGCAGTTAGGAGGCCTCATCGCCAATATATCGATGTTTCCCTCTCGTTGCGCAATGCAAGTTGCACATGAACATGCATCAAGAGATTGGAGCGTTTTTGATAGCACTGATATGTTTTTATCGACAAACGCTGCTAGCTCAATTCTACCTTGCTCCGAGCCAGATAGATTCACGACATCGGGTGCATTTTTTATCCAAAGAAGAGCGTGAATATGCGGGGATCCACGTTGCTAAAATTCTAGCCTCCAAAAGAAAACTTCAATTTCTCCTAACGGCTTATCATGGCCACATAGTACGTGATCTACAAACGATTGGAACCTATGAAGAAAAAACCGAGCTGCTATGTTGGGATTTTCATTTAAATATCGCCTTCGTTCTTTGGAAGATAAATGGCGGCATTCATCGAGAATCAGCTTAGGGTTGCAAGCCTTAAAAAACTCAGGCCATACGGTGTCAGCAGCACTCAAAGTAAGAAAAAAGGTAGGAAACCGCGAGGGAAGTACTCGGCTTCCGATCATTGACATCAGTTCATCTCGGATGTTGGCCCAGTACAGTCCGCTTCCACGTACAACGCGAAAGTACGGCTTCAGAGACTCTAACAATTTGATAGTTTTGGTCGAATCTTCCCCTTCGTCATGATATTCGCCGTTGGATCCCCGCTCATTGTTACCTACTCTTCAAACCAACCCATCGATCTGACGCCGTTGAATGAGGTTAAGGCAGAAAAACTTGAAGTTGCCATGTATGACATAGCGTCGATCATGCCACTTCATCAGATGAGCGCAGAACTCTGCTAAATGAAACTCGTGTGCTCTTTGTTCTCCTTCTACCGGGTTATAGCCACCCTCTCCGTTCGGAAAAAGAGTCGGAAAGCAGTTTTGCATAATTAAATCAGTTTTGTATTCGTCAATAGGATCTGTATGGCGCTGCAATTCTTTTACAGGGTACTCCGTAGTGTTGCAAGCCATATTCGCCGTTCGGACGATCCGTTCCATTTCTGTTTGAGTATCACTCTCGTCTCTCTCTAGCTCGAAACTCTCAACTAGGTCACTCAGCGAATCAGGAGTGTTTGGCTCGGAATTTTGGATACTGTTCAAACAGGTTTCGCATTGGTCAACCATATCGATACAGCAACTACATCTCTTTGCGTTTGCTACAGCTTGGTTCTCATCGATATGGGCCCCGTCATTTGTTTGCGGTGGGTGCGTCTCGTAATTGGCGGGCGGATGATTGATTTGATTTTGTCGGGCCTCTAGCTCTCGAGCTTCATCTTCTGTTAGAGAGATACTGGGTAGGTCAGTATCGACATCGAATGCTCTCAACGCAGCCAAGTTTTCTTCGGATATGCGCACATTTTGATAAAGAATATTGTGTTCAATTAGCCAGCATAACGCACGACGAATTATATCCGGCCGTACTCTGAAGAACTGTCTAGCATTGTTGTTGCGAGTCTTGAGGTATACGATACCGCATTTTCGAATGGGTCGAGGGAGTTCAAGCACTGTATCTACAACATTGTTCCAGTAGTTAATAAAGTTCCCGCGTGTGAATTCTTGGCCGTCGCTATGGAGATTAACACAAGTTGTAAGTGAAACCCCCAAACCGATTAGACGAGCTTCCATCCGATTCAGCACAGCCAGCTCGTCTGGTTTTGGTGCAATGCGAAATCCGCTAACTCTGGAAAATTTTGGAACTTCATGTTTTAGCAAGCTTTCATTACACCGTCTACAGAGCCACACAAATAATTCACCCGATTCCGAGTTAGTCACGACAGCCTCAGCAATAATTTCACACTAATGCCGTGTTTTACACGGTGAAGCTCTGGATTTTCTTGAACGTATCGTATGGTAGAAGTTCTTAATACGTTTTGTACGACTGTACTAAGATTGTCAACCATAAACCCGAGCTAGTACGTAGAAAAAAACTGTGCAATCCATGATAAATTTCAAACTTGTTCCGTTGCGACTTAGGCGCGCCACACCTGTGTCGCACCAGTCGCTCGCTTCAAACATTTAATACATCGGCCAAACTCGTATTTTATTTTAAAAAATCTTAACAGTAATGGTGTCATTACAACTGAACTTGCAAATACAATCCCCAAGTTGACGACTGCTAGTCTCGCCTCCTAAAGTGTTCATATCTACAGCCAACCCATCTCTTATCGCGCTCCTCTCGAGTCGCAACGCTGGTGCCTGCCACCTACCATAGTTAGTATACTGCACATGTAGACGAGCACCAGCTATGCGAAATATGCTCCAGCAAAGGAGCTGCGCTTCGGACGACATTCACGTGAATAAATTACTTCGGTCCGTCGTAATTTACCGATGATGTTGCACTTAGCCGCCACAAGCAATATCCACCTCCTTTGAATCCTTTGTGCAACGGTTATCAACTATTGAAAACTCATCGAATCACTCAGCGTATCAGACTGTATTCTCGATACGAACGAAAATAACGAGTATGCAATATAAGGAGAAAAAAGCCGCTATATTGGGTTCGAGTATCCAGTTGGATTCTTATATAACAGGAATATCAGGTTTCCAAGTAAGTTTGTCTTAGTTTTGAGTATAGATCGTTAGTTTGGGTTCTGCGTATAAGAATTTGGAGTAAGTTTGGGTCGGAGTGACTCCCTCCGTTAACTCTGGATATAAAATCCAGAGAATTCACCTGTTTCGTTGCAGAGAGGAGCAAATAGTGACGCCCGAGCGTCATATCGTTTGAGCAACGCTTGACGCGATTTCACCAATTCCCCGCAGCCACCACATATCCGTAGAAATGGCCCGTCGATCGCAGAAAAAAATGCTGCCATAAACAAACGTAAGATTCAATCCTTACCAAGGGACCCAAGTGATGCGCTTACCTTGAGCATCTTCGTTGCGACCACCGCTGTCTTCATCGTCTCTTTGCGCTTTCGCTTTCTGCCTGGGTTTCTTCTTCGTTTGAGGCTGAAGCTGCCCCGCGCATTTCGTTTTCTCGTTTCGACACATCGGGCGAGCCGCGCCACAGTATCTTCAGCTTCCGCCGACTCGGGGGTGGACGCCTTCCTTCTGCGTTTTCTGTCCGGTATTGTTCCGCTATGCTTCTCCAATTTTTTTAGCAATCGCCGGGCAGCTTTAGCAGCCCGGGATGAGCCTAAAGGCTTTACCATCAGGGTGGCAGGCTCTGTTTACAGCACAAATATTGTGAGTATTTAGCACTGTTAAGCAGGATATACACCATTTACATTAGTAGGTCGTTGTGGCGGAGTTAGGAAATTATGGAGTGAACCACGATTACTTTTCAGGAACACATAGCTATCTAATAACCCAAGACTTCAACTTGAAGCAGAAAACACTCGCGCAAGAGGGGATTGCGCCTCTCGAAGATCTGTCAAGACTTCAACTTGAAGCAGAAAACACTCGCGCAAGAGGGGATTGCGCCTCTCGAAGATCTGTCATACGCGCTTTGCTACGCAGCCACAGCACACATGCAGCTTGGTGATGCTGTGGCTACTGCGATTTGTAAACCAATAGCGGACCATGCCGTTGATAGCGATATAGATATTTAGTTGAAGATGAACACGTTGAACGCGTGAGATCACGGCGCAAGACCATGAACAGTCGATGGCACCCGCAGCCGCATCCAGCGCCGTTTAACGTAAGACAGCTCTTTGAGGTAAAGCAGCTGTACAGGTAGTCTTTGCGCTAGAAGCTGGCTGAACAAGTCGTGCACCAGGCGCTTAAGAACCATACCATATCCACGCTGTATAAATGCATGTAAGAGCGACTGTCTTGTGGTAATTACTGCTGTCCGATACGCACACGGGGGGGGGGGGGGG
>JAIKVE010000782.1:0-16033 GCA_024679115.1 Phytophthora pistaciae | reverse complement strand
GGGAAGACCGAACACGAAGTCCAAAGACATGGACTGCCAGCACTCCGACGGAGTCGGAAGTGACTGCAAGGGAGCCTGCGAGAACGGCGCAGGCTTCACACGTTGACAGACTTCGCAAGCACGGACGTATTTGCGCACCCATTTATACTGGTGGGCCCAGTAGAAGTCTCGCGTGAGAAGGAGGTATGTCTTCTCACGGCCCGGATGCCCCGCTGTCGGTGCATCATGATACTCATACATGATCCTGAGTCGCAGATCATGATCATTGGGCACGACAACGCGGTCCGCGTTGTCATCGACTGCGCTGTAGAGTAACAACCCGTCGTGCACCCGATATCGGTGTGCACGAGCACGAAGATGTTTTGGCAGCTTCTGACGAGCTTTGTCAGAAGGCGCTGAGCCGTAGGCCAGCAAGAGCTTCGCGTCCGCGTCGTGCGCGTACGCGACCTTCACGTCGTCCAACAGAGACGACGTTGGAGTGCTCGATCGCATGGCGTCAATGGCATTGACGTCAGCATCAGCCGTAGCGTAGTCAGGTCGACGCGATAACGCGTCGGCGACCACATTGAGTCTTCCGGGTTTGTATTCGACCCGGAAGTTGTACTCCGCGAAGAAGGACAGCCATCTCGCCATCCTTTGCGAGATGTGCGGCGACTTCACAGCCGTCCGCAGCGACGCGTGGTCCGTATAGACCACGAACGGTTTGCTTCCGAGTAGATACACTCGGAACTTCGCGAGTGCATACTTCATGGCAAGGAGTTCCTTGTCATGCACCGGGTAGTTGCGCTCAGCTGGCTTCAGCTGACGCGACTGGTAGTAGACGACACGATCACGGCCCTCGTGATCGTGCTGCATCAACGCACATCCGATTGCGAAGTCGGATGCACGGGCACAACACGCCCGCTGTCACAGCTCCTAAAGAAGGATGCCGAGTGGAACTGGACTGCTGAGTGTCAGCATGCCTTCGATGCAGTCAAGCGGGGCTTGACTGAAGCGCCGATCTTGGCGGTGGCCGACCAAGATCGACCATTCCACGTTGTGTGCGACATAAGGCTCAGAGGGGAGGCATTCCAAGTTGGCCATACCTCCCCACCTCTCATGACGCCTTAGAAGTTCTAAGTTAGAACTGCAATACATTGGGGACAATAGTACACTCTATATAGCCACTTCATAGCACTATGACCAGCTAAATCGCCTGTGTGATCATCTACGGCGGCTACAACTTCGTGCCACGCCGATCTGAGAGAACCCCAGGCATGCTTTGGCAGCGGTCCCTTTTGCCGTCGAAAAGAGACATTTCTGGCGCCTGCTTCACAACTCGGAGCCCCCAGCCGCAAATCGGGTCAGATATAGTGAGCTTCCCTCAGCCCTTCCTGCTAAATCGGAGCCCTCCAGCAAATCGGGCCCGATATATCGGATCTCGGACCACCCGATTTGCCAAAACGGATGAAAGCCACAATAAATGAGGGGCATCTGGTTTTAGTGCTGGCCGTGAAGGGTGTCTCATTAAATAGTTTTCGAAGGGGTATCTCGTTAGGTTTCCCTAAGACATTGATACAATAAGCACTGGTCCAAACTATTTGTGCGGAGGTAAGATTTTCCGAGACTTCCAGGGCTCGGCAACGGTATAGTAGTGCACTGAAGGAAAATGTCAGATTTTTAAAATCAATCAGAGTACGCTGAAAATGGTTGTACTTTTGAAAATGTATGGGCCGTTTTAATAACGGTAGGCAATTGGGCAGCAACAGGAATAGCAACACTTGCATTAGCAATCATTTCGTGGCCAGTTGGTATCCCCGAGTTGACGTGTATTGCGCCTTTCAGTCTTTTGTGCCGCTTTTTGTTGAAAATTGAGGCTCTGTACTTGCAAGAGGGCGGAATAGCAGAAGATTAGATAGCGAAGGACCGCAAAACCGACCTAGCAGTTGATGCAGCTTGCTATACAAAGCAGCTACCTTCAAAGTACACAACAGTACAGATAAAACAAATCGAATAGACTATCAACACTGGTGGATAGCTCCAAGAAAGCACTTCAATCGATGTTCCTGCTTTGAGAACCATTGTAGTGTTGATACACAACCTCGATACACTCGCTTACAGGTCAACTAAAATGAAGTTTTACGACGAATTAAATGATTTCTCGTCGTATCAGGCTGTTAAGCGCTTCGATCGGCGGGGGGGGGCATCGCGAAATTTTGTGTAGAGCACAATATTTAGTGTCGCCCCAAATTAGCAGCGAGGAAGCGCAGTGAACGAGGTGCTTAGCTAGTACTATGGAAGAATTTGCATGGTAGTGTGGCCGTTCTTATTTCGGTAAAGATGCCTAGTTCTCCAGTACATTCATAGTCACTAGCACGGTATCACCACAAATGGCGCAGGTCCTCTGCGACTACTTCGAAGAACGTGCATTCACCCGCCATGATGCGTACTACTTTGCTGGAAAGGCTGTGTACGGATCAATAAAGCAACGTTATTTTTGACTGGTACAAGGGGGGGGGGGCTTCACACAGTATTCTTCTAGCACAAGATATTATACTTTTAATACGACGGTCTGTAAGAGAAGCCACAGCGCTCTTTGGCTCTGAAAAGATTAAGTCTATCTAATCGCACGTACAGGTAGTGTTCGCACAAATAGTTCAAACACTAGCGTTGGATCTCATCTAATCCCCGCCATCGCCATGCGTGAAGTCAGGCGTGAAGATCAGGAAGCTAAGCTCGTGGCTACTGATGACGAAGCAACCAGCGCCGTCACCTCAGCAAACAGGTTGCACCAAGCTGAATGCCCGGACCGGAGAACCCAACCACGTAGAGCAGTAAGTCGTGCTCTCAACGTTTTCTCGATAGAGCGTGCAACAACCTCAAGCAGAAAATCAG
This sequence comes from Phytophthora pistaciae, assembly GCA_024679115.1. Classification (NCBI taxonomy): domain Eukaryota; phylum Oomycota; class Peronosporomycetes; order Peronosporales; family Peronosporaceae; genus Phytophthora; species Phytophthora pistaciae. Next base: position 13,159 of record JAIKVE010000782.1, on the reverse strand, counting down.
CTTGACTTGTGAATCAATAGCTCCAGCAGTGCTGAGCAAGTTGATGCGAAATACAAGTTTATATTTATTGCCTGCGCTGTTTTGACGACGTGCTATTACTTTTCCGTGAGCTGCCGGTACCCTTTCCACCACGTAGGCGCTGCGAACTCGCCCTCTTCTGTCCGTCCTTCCTCCTCCATGACCTTGAGCACAACCTTCGTGGGGCCGTCCTCCCAGATTTGGTTTGCTGCGGTAAGTTTGGCTCGTGCTACTTCCCACTTGCCGGCGAAGTAGGCGCCGATGCCCTCGTGGAAGTTGGAGAAGAAGGCCGAAGGGATCCCCTCTTGCAGCGCGGGGTAGATTGGGTCGAAGCCGAACTCGACGGGCTTTTGCCTCCCTTCGGCGCTGATCTCCGGCGGCACACCCTCCGCTGGGTATCGTCCGATGTCGAACGTCCACAAGTCCATGGGGATCTCGCTGCCTTTGACAGCGACGCGGTCAATCTTGCGGCAGAATCGTCGGGCTTCTGCTGACAATTCGTCGACGAACCACTCGGAGATCAACATGGGGACATCGAACTGCCCCGTGGCGGCTTCGAGTCGTGCAGCCATGTTGACGTTCGGGGACAAGTACGAGGCGTCAATCTTGAATCTCGAGCCGATGGCGCCTTCAATAGCCCAGCCGATATGTAACCCGAAGCCCAGGTGTACCTCGAAGTTGTCGAACGCAGCGATGAGCTTGGTGTTGTTGCAGTACTTGTGCAGCGTGCCGTGGTGGTTGGCGTTGTGAATGTCCACGCGCATCTTCAACACAGCCGTGAGCGCACTGTCCACGAGCTCCGTGGGTCCGATGCGTCGAACTGCTGTACCTGATCCCGTGCTTTTAACGTAAATCCCTTCGCGTTTTCTCGCCTTCTCAGCGGGCAACATCCGGGGCTTGTCCGCAGGGTCACGAGGGTCGCGCATACCTGGCAGCGTTCCGTCGCAGATCTTCCAGGCCAACAGGAACGCCGAGCCAATGTTTTTATTCGCCGCGCCGTGGAACACTTTGGCGTCGCCGTGCACAATCTCGGCGATCGTGTTGATGTACGTGATGACATCCTCCTCCAGAATGCTGCACGTCTCGGTGAAGTGCTCGATGATGCCGAACCCGAAGACGGACGTGATCTTCTTGCCCGGAATCATCACGTCCAGGTCGCCGGCTCCGCCCATGTTCTTGGCGATGATCTCCGTTCCGGCAGCACCGAAGCCAACCTGCAGCAGCCGACCAATTTTGCTCAGCGTGTCCTCCAGCATCTTGGTCTCGTAGTCCGTGCCGGTCGGTGCGTCTTCCTCGTACTCCTCGCGCTTGGCCTCGGTCGACCCGAGCGGGTTTTGAGCCAGCTGCGTCACTAGCCGCATCATGCGCTCGATCGGACCGATAACCATCGACTCGGCGTCCTTGGTCAGCACGAAGATGGACACGGCAAAGCAAAACATGACGATGATCGTCTTGCCGATGTTCAGATTCGCCGTATTCTTCGTGTAGGACGAGATGTCGTACGTCACGAACGAGTGGCAAGCGCTCGTGCCGGTGACCGAGTCGCAGTCGACGCACATGTCGTTGAGATAACAGCCCAAGTTGTCCACCGTGGCGATCTCTGTCGAGCGGTACTTCGAGCTCGGGTCGTCTGTGAGATACGACGCGGACCATCCTGTCTTCGGGTTGGTCGTCAAGGTCTGGTCGGACCCGAACTGCCAGTCGCTCTCGTCACTATTAAGCGACTGAAACTTGAGCTCCGTCAGCCACGACTTCAGCAAAGTATTATCCACGCCTGTGAGCTCCATCTGCACCAGCAAGCCGTTCGAGTCCCGCACATATTCGCTCACGAGACTCTGCATGTGCGTCATTGAGATCGACCCGGACGTGTTGTAGTCCTGAGAGTAGCGATGCAGTCGCTCGAACTGCGAAGTCTGGAAATCGTCCTGTGTCGGATCCACAGTGCCGTCGATAATGGGCGACACGATAATGATCAGAAGCACCAGCACTATCAGCCTTCGCGTGGTCTTCTCAGTCAGCACCTTGCCGATCTTGGACGGCTCGGAGATCTGCACCTTCTTGGATTCTCCGTTCTTGTTCTTCTTGACCACGCGCAGGATACGCAGCACTCGGAACAACCGCACGAGACGCACTATTCGGCCAGCCTTGGTACCAGCACGCGACGCTCGACCAGCTTTCAGTGCAGCAGCCTGCGACGAGCTACTCGAGCTGGAGGAGCCCACGACTTGTACCCAGATCCAGTCGACATCGGGGATCACCGACAGCGTCGAGATCAAGTCCATGTAGAAGGAGAACCCCCGCCCGCGGTTGAAGTAGTTGGGTCTGCTGTACACGTTGAGCACGAGCTCAACGGTGAAGAAGATGAAGAGCGCGAACAGGAGGTTGTACACGTGCGTGTCGGCACTCATGGGGAAGAAGCTCACGCGGAAGTCGTCTCCAAAGAGCGTGAAGATGGTGCAGGCCGTCATGAAGGAGCTCACGTACTTGTTCTCGACAAACGCCAGCACCTTCTCCTTCCGCGTCAATGGCGGGGGCGGCACCACGTCTTCCGGGGCCACTTTGTTCAAGCTGCGGTTGGACGGGAAGTGCGATAATGTCATCGCGTGCCGGAGCGCGCGTTTGGGTCCGGTAGCCCCTTCATTGCTGTCGGACGCCCCGCCATTTGACGAAGCTGCTCCGCCGATCTGCTTGACGGGGATCCCCCGCTGGCTGCTCGCCGAAAGTGCCGGCATCTGCGGTCCCGCGCGACCCGCTATTTGCTCCTCTCTATCGGTCACTGCAACAACCGACGGCTCGTCCTCGTGCTTCTTCTTGCGATGTCGTAGCGCCACCTTTGCCGAGTACCCACCCGCCTCTCGCGTTGTGGCTGCTGTGCGTCCGTCCTAGGTAAGCGGACAATTCTGCTGGTTGCTTCGACTGGAAACACCACACACGATTACTGTACCGCTCGCAGCAACTTGACCACACTGCGGTGAGGCAAAGCTCCTCGCTGCTCTGCTCTGCAGTGCAGTGTCTTCCGTGATTGTCCAAGACGAATTCTCCCGGGCGGCGGCAACTACAAACGCCAAAGTGCCGAAAACCTCGTCGCAACTTCATCTCGAATTAGAGCTCAGCCTTGCCTGCCAGCCTTCACGTGAACGAAAACAACCGTCGGCAGCGCCATGCATGAAACTGCTGACTATAAGCGGCTACATACACGCCAAAAGCTATTCCGGATCCCCACCGCCAAGAACGCGAAGACCACAGGGAACGCAAGAGTTAGACCAGAATTAGCTCCAAAGCCTCCACTGCGTTAATAATCTCCACGCGCGCTAAAGGTGTAGGCTTACTGCACCCCACTAAGTATTAAAATGCAAAATGTACACCACATTGAATCACAGCTTCATGGCTGAGGTTGCAGTTTTACCGAATACGCTTCGTTGACACCTTGACAGCAACCCACTCACACTAGTAGTACCCGTCCCGTTGCCGCTCAAAGTATGGTGCCACCAGCGTAAACAGCAGCGAGCCGAACTGAAACAATACACAAATTACCGAGTTAGCTAGTCAGGTCAAGGTCGACACCACCGAAAGCACCTCACGCACCTGCACGTAGCCGATAGTCTGGAAGTTACCGATGGCTGCGATGGGCGTCTGCAACAACCCCACGATGCCGCCGATGCAGAAGGCGATGCCCGACAGCGCTCCGTAGTGCTGGAAGCCGAAGCGGTGCCCCAAATACGCAAACAGCAGCGGGAACATGATGGTGCGGAAGAACGCGTACGTCACGAAACCCGCCACGATCCAGCCGGAAGACGAGCTGCGCAGCATGGCCGTGAAGCATAGCGCCACCACCGTGCACAGCAGCGACGAGTACGTGTAGCCGCACTTCTCGAGCAGGTACCCGACGAAGGGGATGAAGACAACGCTGCCCGGCAGCACGACGGCCAACTTTCCGAGCAGACTCGCCACCTCACTCTCGGGCAGCCCCTTCCAGCGCAGTAGACCCGTGATGCTGCCCAGGAAGAAGTTGCACCACAGCGACAAGATCGAGAAGTAGAAGACGATCAGCAGGAACGGCTTGGACAGCACCTGCGTCCGGAACGAGCGGTTGTGCAGGTCTCCGTCGAAGAATACCTCGTCCGTCGGCAAGCGATGCCGTCTGCGGTACTTCTCCAGCTCGGGCGTGGACATGAGCAGAGACGCCTCCTCCTCCTTGAACACGGAGGGCAGACGCATCGGCGACAGCAGCTCGTGCTCTTCGCTCGGAACAGCCTCGAACGGCGTGTCAGGCTCCGTCAAAACAGTGCCGATAAGCGACAGGAACAGCACAGCAGCGTAGATCTCGAAGATGGACACCATTGACAGGCCAAGCTTCGTGTATGCGAGGTCGAACAGCGTGAAGATCAGGAAACTCAGCTGGAGACCGCCGACGATGAAGCAAGCAACCAGCGCCGTCGCCTCGGGGAACAGGTTGGACATGTGGATGCCAGCAAGCTGGATGCCCGGACCGGAGAACCCCACAAGAACCATCCCGTAGAGCAGCAAGTCGGGTCCTTCAGCGTTTTCTCTATAGAGTGTACAACAACATAAGAATATTACCTCGAGTGCCATTCGTATCTCGCTTCATTCGTCGCAAACCACGCACCTATAATGCGCGTTGCCCATGAGCAACGCTCCAGTAATTAGCAGCACCAGCGACAGCGACTTTGTGATGCGGGGTCCGAATCTGCCATTGCACAGAGATTGCCACAGTGGAGCATGCACGATCAGCATCGCCTCTTAATCGCAATACCTTTTCACAGTGCGTACTTGTCGAACACGAGGCCGAGCAGCAGATTCGACCACATACTGCTGGAGACCGCCATCGTAAACGCATACTGGAGACGGTCGCTCTGTGCTGCACAGACTGCACGCCGCACAAGCAATAAACATCCCAGCTCAGTCAGACCTCCTTCTCTCTCCACACCTAGGAGAGTTCACACCACCTACTCGTCTCTCCAGTCTTGCAGAGTTCGTTGTATATCCTCTCCTTCTCCAGCATCGGCACCAGCGACGTCCTGGCTCACGACAACACGTCAGTCAGCCGTCGTAACCAGATCTCGAGCATCGCAAGCGTCGCCTCTGCCTAGCGAACTCACCAGCCGAAGATGATCCCAGCGCCCAGGAAACACTGGAAGATGGCGAACGCCACGTACAGGTACCGGTGCGGGTAGCTGCCCGTGTCCATCCACGTCGTCTCGGCCGCCAGCATCGCCGCTCTATCTACCGGTATCCGTTCAGATGAATTGGAAGTGCTAGAGAGGTAGAGTCTATCGTGCGTACGTCGGGAACTGATTTTCTGAAGTTTGCCACATCAACCAGCTGGTCGTGTTGACGGCCCGGCCGGCGCATCAACTTGTACACCACCAAAATCAATACAAGTGCCAGTACAGTCATGGCGCTGAGCACCTCGGCCCGGGAGACTCGCGCTGCGACGCTCGTGGAGTGGCTGAGGCGGCTGCAACGTGACCACGAGGGCGACGTCACCTTCCGCTCCAAGACCTCAGTCACCATCCACCTGCTGGGCGCCGACCACCGCGAGGGCAACACTGGACCGCAGACGTTCAAGGTCTTCCGGGGTTTCGCCCAGTACGTGGCCTCGGAGACGCACCTGACGGCCGTCAAGCTGGTGCTGGTGGGGCCCAACCTGTCCCGCCCGCTGCACCTCACGCATTACTCGCAGACGTACAGCTCCAGCGATGAGGTGGACGCCAAGACGTGCCAAGTGGACATGAGCTACTTCGTCGGCGGCTTCGAGGCCTACTTCGAGGACAAGACGCTGTACTGCGAGCCGGACCTCGTGGCGTGCTTCAACGCCGGGATCTGGGGCTACGACGAGTGGCTGCCGGCCATCCGCCTCGTGCTGCAAGAGGTGCGCGTGCCGCTGCTGGTCACGTCGTACAACGAGCACGAAGCTGGAGACGACGAGGACGTGCTGGACGAGCTGATGCCGTCCAAGTGGCTCTGGCGAGCGGAGAAGAACCCGCGAGGGGCCAATACACCACGCGCAACGAACAACAAGGACGGGTCCATTCTCAAGGAGAACGACTACTGGATGTGTCTGAGCGGCAGGCCACAGTGAGTTCTGGGGGATAGATAGATAGATTTATGCAGCAAAATCTCTAGCAACAAGGCAAACACTACGCGAGTCCTACCTGTTCTCATCTCTTTATCCTTTATCCGTCGCGTTGCAGGGGCTTGTGTAGTGGATTGCACTGTGTTGTTCAGCTTTCAAGTAGCAGTTCGATCGGGACTCCGCAAGGAGCGTTCCCCATCAAGCGACGCAGACGCAGCTCGCCGTGTAGCTCGCTCACCTGCGGGAGGAACGCCCTGTGCTCGTCGACCACTTGTCCCCACGTCTTCGTCGGCAGCACCAGTGTACAAAAGGTGCCCGACGCGTGACGCATGCGGATGTTCTTGATCATCTCGTCGCAAGTCTTGCCGCCACCATGCGCTGTAGCCTCGCGCTTGGCTCCAAACGTCAGCACTGTGGCGTCCTGGAAGCTCTCCTGCACATAGTCGTCTCCGTGAGCTGCAGGCGCTGGCAGAGGCGGCGAGCGCGGCACGGGGATATGCAGGAACTGCTCGTTCTTCTTGCTAGTCGCCACTTCCGAGAACAAGACGCCGAAATTGAGCGGCTCTGGGGGAGCTGTAGACGCTGAGAACGCGTGGGGTGCAGCAGCATGTGCCGAGTCCTCCGCACTGCCAAGAGGGGGGCAGTCCATACACAGCAACTGACAATTCTTAGGCAACGACGGATCGTTACGCAGCGACACCAGCACATTCGTCGGGTCCGCAATCTGAAAGGCACTGAAGAGCTCGTCCAGCGACGCGAGCACCTTGACCCTCGTTTGGCTCATGTACTGCACCGCCTCAGCCTGCAATTGTCGCTCTCTGGCTGCTGCTGAGTCATCAGCTGCGTCCTGTTCCTTGTGAGCATCAGCGTCCTCCTCTTCGTCCGAGTCGCTGTCGTCGTCGTCCATGGGCTCAGCCAGGGGGTTCTTGCGCACCAGCGAGGGGAAGCACGCCTTCACTCCCACCAAGAAGTTGACAGCCACCTCGCCCACGTCCAGCACCTGCACGCTCGGAGTCTGAGCATCTTGAGCTTGACCGATTAACGGGACGACCAGTAGTCGGCGCTTCCCGTCACGCTTGACGCGTCCACCAAGACACGTGAGTTGGCGAGCACTCTGCACGCGTCCAGCCACCACCACGTACTCGTCGAACGGAAGTTGGGCCTTCGTGGCCACGTCCAGCAGCGCCAGAACTCCGCCAGCGACGGACTCGAACACGAACATGCTGCAGTTTGACTGATTATGCCTAAGAAATACAAGAAAAACTCAAAACTCAAAATATATTGCCACTCTATCGTAACTTACGCTGGTCGTTGTGTACCTCCTCGATACCCCCCTCCCTGTCGACGTCGTCTGCTTAAATATGAATGTCGGCGGGCAGGACCGACGGCTTGAGGATCTCCTCCACCAAAAAGTCGAGCGGGAACTCCACCAGGTGGCCGCGGATCTCCGAGAGCTGGCCGCGAGCGCGCGTCTCGTCCTCCTTGCGGACTGTGGCTGCAGTCTGCACGTGGCTGATCTGGCAGTCGGCGTCTTCAGCATCCGAGCCTTCCGCGCCCTCCTCCATCAGCAGACCTTCGCGCGTAGCAGCGTGGTAGCTGCCCTGGCCTTCCTCGAGCAGCGGGTCGTCGCCATTCAGGTGGTCGTCGCCGTCGAAGTACTCGGCGTTAAACTTGGAGCGACGCCCGAAGTCCAGCACGTCCACCGCAGAGTACCAGCGCTTGAGCGACGCGCGGATGCCGTGGCCTCCACCGTAGTCGCTACCGGCGTCGCTCGAGTCGTCGTCCGTATCGTTTCGGTTGCCACCAGTGACACTGAACATGCCGATGAAGCTTCCACGAGCGCTGCGAGTGTTGGCGCGGGTTCTAACGCCCCCACCCGTTCCCAAGAGCGATTGGGTACGACCACCGCGTACACTTCGCGGACCGCCGTGGAGCGTATTCACCGACGGACTTTGAGGCGTCTGGAAGCTTGCAACGCTTGGCGAGTTCGGGTACGATGGGTTATCGCCAAGCACAGCGGTGCGCGACGGCGTGTTGTTCGACATCATGATCGGACCATCCAGCGGCAACGACGATGAGTTGTGCAGACGGCGGCCGTGATGCGTACTACCTCCGACGCTCACACTGTTGGCAATGCTGCCGCCGGTATCCAGATGACTGAAGTTCGTCGGAGTACTGACGGAGTTCGAGCGGCTGAAGTCGCCCTGCTGAAGTCTCCGCCAGAGCGAGTAGAAGCGTCCGTGCTCCTCGTCGTCACTTGCAATGCTGAAGGAACTATCACGAGGATCAGGCCGGGGAGGTAGCAGGCCCTTCTTAACCCAGCGGCGACGTCGGACCTGGGCCATCAGCCGATCGGCCACAAGATGCTGGAGCTTTTCGCGCTTCTTGTAGTCCGTCTTCATCGTACGAACCTCTTGGAAGATCGAGAAGTTACGCGCGTAGCACCAGCCATCGTGATCCATGGAGAACAACTTCTTCTTCCTGTCCCTGAAGTTGTCCACTTCGAAGTCCCTCAGATCCACTCGGTCAGCAGCAATGGGCACACCATTCACGTCCGTCCACGGTGCGTAGTCGCCGTCCTTGAGGTTTTGGGCATCCCACACATGCGCTCGGCCGGGCACCTTAAGCACGTTCATACGCTGGTTTTCAAAGATCTGCGTCACCTCGATGCTCTGGAAGTTGACGAACGCACGCATGCGGTTTGAGGGCGCACAGTCGAAAACCGTCTCGAAAATCTTCGTGTTGCTCGACGCGGTCGACTTGATGGCCTGCCACGTACATTCCGACGTCGCATCCACAATAGACAAGTCATCGTCCGTCAAGCCCAAGTGCTCCCGGAAGAGCTGCATACGAAGCTTGCTAGCTGCAACACCCCGCCGGTACGGCTTCTCGTTCATGACACCGTCCTCGTACTGCATGTCCTCGATCACGAGCGCAATCTCTGAGTCGCGGTCTCCATTCATACTGCGGTCGTTGATGTTCGCACTACCAATGATAGCGCACCGGTCATCAGCGATCATGAGCTTGCTGTGGATGTAGATTTGCTCCGTGGACACACACCCGTTCGGCATGATGCCATACTTGCGCAGTCCGAAGAACGCAACGTACTGCTCCGGGTGGTTTGTCACACCCTTGAGTGCTTCAAACAGGCTGTACCGACCACGACAAATCGTCGCAAACTGCCAGTGCATCACTGCGTGAAGGTTCGTGAGCTCGTGACTGCGGACGTTGCCTTCGAATGCCGGGAGCAGCGGCATCACCACATACACGCGGAACTTCTCATCACGCTGCACGGCGCGCTCGATACGGTCCACCAGCGCTTGCAAGATGCGGTTTCGCACGATTCCGTTGCCATCCATTCCGGAAATGAAGAACTGGTTCTCGATGTACAGGAAGTGCTTCGAGTTGGCAATCACGTCCATGTAGGCAGCCTGGATACTGGCCTCCGTTGGTACACCCGCCGACCACATTGACACCGAGCGACACACCTGAATGTTGCAGATGCTGGCACTCGGGTGAAACACGTGAAGAATGGACTCGCCACGCTGGGCACGCAACACTTCGCCATCGTCTAATGGACCAGTGGCGCTGGTGATAGGTGGGCGGATGGGGTTCAGGGGATTCAATGACGACGTTGGCGGCCACTGCGGGCCCGTAGCAGCACACGGGTACATGGGGTTCAGCGATTGGACCACTTGGAACGGTTCCACCATACTCAGCGAATCTTCACGAACAAGTGGGATGGTTGTCCGAGTCGATCCGTCACGCTCCCGCATAGCTTCGGGGTCTGAAGACGGGTACTGCAGCGTCCAGCCATTGAAGTCCATCGGCACGAGGCATTTCGGTAGAAACTTGAATCGCCGCGAGCGGAAACAGATGCACCAGCCCGTTCGAAGTTGATAGTCATTCTTGGAGCATACGAAATTCCAGCGTTGAATAAAGTGGTAAGCCACGTCCTGTACAGGCGGGCCCGAAATACTGCAGTGTACATCGTGCCAAGGCATACGTGGCTGCGAACCACGATCAATGAGGTCCTCGAACGGTTTGTTCACACGCACGAAGTCCTTGATGATCGGATTCGAGTAGTCCTTGCCACGCCACACAGGGTCATCACTAGGATCACTGATGGGGTGTCCATGGTGATCATATCGGCCAAAGCACAAATCCAATCCTCCAACAAAAGCCAGCGACTGATCGATGCAGACGATTTTCTCGTGATGAGACCAGAAACCCAGACTTTGGATCTGGAAAATCGGGTCGCGAAGAACCCGAATGTTCGGGTGAACCATCAGGCTGCGCTTGGTGTATGCGCTGTTCAGCGTGAGCGCCAGCTTCACCTCCCGATAGATAAGCACGTAGATCTTGACACCTGCTTCCGCCTTCTTCATCAGCAACTGGCGCAACATGGTTTTGTTCACTTGCTGTCCGTTGGGATCTTCATCAGGTTCACGAGGTGGCAGCTTCCGGCCAGGACGAAGCAGGAACAAGTCCGGGCACACCCACCAACCAGCAATCAAAATCTCATACTTGGCGTTGGAGATGGCCTTGTACATAGCTTCGTACGTGTCTTCAGCATCCACATGCCAGCTAACAGCACTAGGTGCTGGCGGCGGGGCTTCGAAAGACTCCTCAGACTGCGTACTGCTGTCCACGCGAGAAGCAGAAGTCAGGTTTCCACCACCCAAACGAGCAACGGTTTCCGCTTCGAGCTTGACCACCGAGTCTACCACCTGGTTAATAGCACTACCGCTGGTGTTTCCCAGTGCTACAGGTGGTAGCCTCGCGGCCTTGGCTTTAGCTGCAATCGCTGCGCTGTCGTCATCAGCTAAAGCACTGACGTGCTGCGGTGCAAACGAGTTGAATCGCGTAGACGTTTCTTGGCGCTTAAGCTTTTGAAGTCGGCGTACGCACCGGAACCAATGGTCACGACGAACGTGCGGGTGCCACACTCCAAGGTACGTAACGAAATAGTTGGCCAGAAAACCTGCAACTGGTGCGATAATGCCTCCAGCAAACAGGAACATGATGTAAAAAATGTAAGAACGCCAAGTCACTGGCGAGATTCGCACGGAAATCGCGCACAAACTGTCAACGTTGCTGTAGCTCTGCACATCGATGTCCGTGTCAACGCCCTCCAGCGTCAAGTTTCCAACACTCGGTAGCGAATAGTTTGTTCCCGACTCGAAAAAGCGGTCATTCTTCGCATCAATCGGCTTCACTACGCTCACCATTGTGCCAGCTCCCACCGCATTCGTAATCACGTTCAAGCTGTTGCCCATGCTGTCACTTTGCCAAAAGTATCCGAGGTTTGCCGTCATCGAATTCGCCGAGGGCATTTGCAGCTGCGACACCACTGCATTGTTCTCATCACTTTCAACGTAGACTGTGACTCCATTCGGAACAGTGAAGTAGTAGCCACAGTACTCGATATCGTTGGTCTGCGTCCAATTCTCGTATCCGCTTGCATTCGTAATCGGCACACCCAAGCTCTTGTCCAGGCTGAGAGTTTCAAAGTCGTAAATGCTGTTCGATAGACGCATGATACCGTAACACACCGCCATGAGTGCGATAAACGCCGTCAGTCGAGTGTAGTAGTGTCCCGTGTCGATCTCGATGTCACCAGCTTTACTCCCGACAACCAGTCCACTCGGCATCCAGCTCACACCTTGCCTGTAGCTTCCCTTCCGGGCCGTAAACGTCTTGTCGAACAAGAACACCTCGCTGGGCTCGCGATCATTCCGATTCCGGTACGCAGCGAAGCACGAGGGCTTCAGAACGACCCATCGTCGAATGACACCAAGTCGGTGCTGGAAGAACTTGTACACGAATCCAGCGAAGAAGATGATGCCCGCCAGAACAGCCAAACCCAAGAAGACTCCAGCCGTGTTGAGCTTTGTGGACACCTCCTTGGTACCGGAATCCGAGTTCACGAGCTCCTTCTGCGGTGAGAAGAACGTCGGCAGGCTCGTCACAATCACAAGACAGACCGGGAAGATGAAGCCCACGATAGCCGACACGAAGGCAATGCGCATCCACGCGCGGTACAGATGCCTGTACAGCGCCTCAATAGTGCGATTGAAGCACGTGTACAGCGGCAGCTGGAACGGGCCGTTGATGCGCATGTGCACATATCCCTCCTTCAGAGACGGTCCGAGGCGCAGCATGGCGCGCGACGGACTCACCTCCAGGAAGGACAGCAGCGGCTCGGAGTTCCGCAGGTCCCTGTCCTTGAGCAGCATCCGGATGTAGTCCTGCACGACGTACACGTCGGCCACGCGCTTCTCCGCGCGCTTCTCGCGCCAGATCGTCCAGGGCAGGTGCACGCCCCGCATGAACTTTTGGCGGTGCAGCAGGCAGTACAGGTGCAGCTGGAAGTGCAGCCGCAGGATCTGCTTCTGCCCGAAGTAGATCTCCCAGTCCGTGGTGCCCCAGCGGACGCGGCCCACGAACACGCAGCACGGGATGACGCCCGCCCTCGTGACCGTGGCTCTGTTGACGGAGAAGTCGATCGAGTGCTCCATGACCTCCTCCTCCTCCTCGCTCAGCTCTGCGTCGTCGTCGTTCATGATGGTCATCTCCCCGTCGTTCGGGGACTCGAGGATGTCGCTGTCGGCGCACTCTTCGTGGCAGTCGTCCACGTCCACCTCCTGGCCGTCCACGTCGCTGCTGGATCTGTAGCTGTTCACGCTCGCGACGCTGCCGAGTCCAGAGGTGGAGAAGCTGGGCGCCGTCTTGAGGCCGTAGCCGCTGCTGGTGGTCCTAGCGGCTGCGGTCTGTTGTTCTACTGCGTCGTCGTCGGGTCCAGGCATCCCATGTAGGCGCTGGAAGGCCGCCACGGTGTCGCTCTGAGCCTCGGGAAGGTCCGATGGTCTCCGGCGGACTGCTGGAGGCGCTGCGGGAAATTAGCGGAAATACGGAAAATTAGCGTAAAAGTGGCGGTAACTCGGCGGTTCAGAGCGCGCGGCGCGTACCTCGCGTACAGGACGTTTCCGCGGCGGGAAAAGGCGCGGAGGGGGGCGGAGGGGGGTCCTGGGGGTGGCGCCG
>JAIKVE010000781.1:0-16208 GCA_024679115.1 Phytophthora pistaciae | reverse complement strand
CTCTGTGATTGGGTATAATTCACTGTAGTCCTTGCGTACGCGTTGCGGATTGGGCCATGCCCCTGTAGTCTCTGCATGAGGGGTGGGGCGTCCGGCCAAAATACTCTTATCCTACAATAAGTCATTGTTCCAGAACAGATTTGAGCCGTCAATCAATAAACAATCTATATTTCCACATCCCTGAACACAATGCGGCCCGCATTGTGTTCGAAAACATAAATAAGCATAACGGCGACAGTCTTTTGCAATTCGCCGTGAAATCTCCTTGTAATTCACGTCTGGAATGTTACGAATTTACGAAAAAAAAAAAAACTGCCTTGAGAGGAGGGAACAGCAACAATAATTCAATTAAAACTTATTCAAGTTATCGGCAGCTAGATTTCCCGCAGTTACTGCTTGAGATAAGCTTTGGGAGACGCCATCGAAACAAATGAAGCGCTCTTCGGCGTCGAAACCTGTTTGGCCGTGCCTGATTCCAGTTCCGCCACGACATCAAACTCACTCTCCCCCGTGTCAGCCGACGACACCATCCGACCGGGTCGGTAGACGAAGTAGAGCGTAAGTTGGATGGCAGTCAGCAAGACCCCCACGACGTTCGGCACCACAATGAACAGGTCGTCGTCAACAATTCCGTTGATGAGCCACAGGCCGCTGTTGACGAAGATGATGGAGCAGAGCAGCACGGGGATCGCAGCCGACGACTTGGTCTGGATCACGAGCTTGAGCTTCTCGAAGGGCGACATGAACAAGGCGAACGTCGTCACGTCGGCCAAGTAGCCGAGAACGACGCCGAGCTGGTGTCTCGACTGGGGGATCGCTCCGCACGCGACCAAAACGGCGTACAGAGTGACCAATACGAACGGTACTGTCCCCATGACGAGGCACTTGACCACATACTTCCGGTCGGGGCAATACTTCGCGTAGACGGCGATGTACAGAGCCAACACGATGTCGCCGAAGATGCACACGGAGAAGAGAGGAAAAATGTTCTTGACCGTGTAGGCGTAGATCAACCTAAATAAAAAAAAGTTAAGGCAATAGGCGTTAGAGAATGATAGTTTAGAGAGTGTTAGATCATAGCAAACAGGCATACCAGACGTGGTTGCACAGCAACATCGTGATGAGTGGCATGAAGGCCATAACACCGGTATCTCGGTTTTTGTGAACTCGATACAGATCTGGTACCGGACTGAGACGCTGTGCCACTTGTGCGATGGTCGTGAGGACCTTGATCGTCGTGATGAACGCAGACACCATCGTGGAAAGTTGCCGAGTGCCTCTTGTTGAACGCCAAAGCGGAAATGGACGAGTGGTTTCGAAATCCTCGTGCACTTTGCCCAAGAGACAGTCGAACGCGCAATCGACATGTTGAGATGAGTCGAGCTGCAAATCCCACCGTCGGATCTCGTGTTCATCAGTGGTTTTGGATTGGACGGCGCCGCCACGGCGCAACTCTAAGTTAGACTCTAACCAGAGTTTTAGGACGCCGCGACCAGTTAGAGTCTCTAACTGGCCGCGGCGTCCTAAAACCCTACACCTTTTCAACTTCAAAACTGCAAATTGCAAGTTCAAAACAGCAAAAGGTAAGAAAGATCATGGGGCCAATTAGTTTTGGTGGTTTATTGAGATTCCATGTGTATTTCCTGCAACTTTTCTTAGTTGTGCTGATCAAAACTGTACTCGAAATCCTCAAAGGTGAGGGATAGTGCTCACAGGGTGCGGCTCTGGTATGGCATCGACTATAATAGCCTTCTGCGACCGGCGCCGTCGTGATCACCCCAACCAAAAGCGTGGTCGCCATGAGGCTTACGACGTCGTACAAATCGATGCATTCATCGGCCGTCTCCAGTCTGATACTTTTTCAATGACACCCTCCGAGTGTCGAACCGCAATCGACTCCACGTGGACGTTGTACTGTACGAGTAGTAAACCCAGTATCAAGCGCAATGTGGATCACATCGTAGAGTCCTGCGGAAGAGACACTTGTTGGCCCTGTCGTGGCCTCAGGAACACATGGAAGCTGAGGATGCTGGTTGCTGACGGACTCCTGTACTTGTGTCCCCTTCAAGCCAGCGGAGCATTGATGCGGCCCCTCTCGAGCAAATTACGCCACTTTACGAGTACAGTCCAGCGCTTTTGTCTCCTACGCTACTGTAGACCTTGCCAACCTGCGTACGGGGTCTTCGATGATCATGCGAGGCGCGTCTCGTTGCTGGGTGCTCGAGTCCTTAGACGTTGGAAAGAAGACCCAGTCCGACCGCCCCTCAGAGAGCCCAAGTGCCCGTGCGACCTTCATTCTGGCGCTGAGCCATAGTGAGAGGAGGATTATGAATGTGGTTGGTGACCAAGAAGTCATAAGGTGGCGGATTATGCTGCGATTGCACTATCCCTACACATGCGCTGATAGGATGAGGCTGTTTACTTTCGTGACGACCTCCGCGCCCGATAGGATGAGCCAGCCAGCTATGCCGTGGAGCTCTATCCCTGCAATGCCAGCTCTGAGAAAGAGTCAAAGAATCGCATTCCCCTTTATTCCCACTAACACTACTACCAACCCCCGCACCCCACCCCATGCCGCTCAAGGTCACGATCGCTACCAAGCCCGAGGACAAGCAGCTCGCCTACGCGCTCCGACTCCGCGTCTTCTGCGACGAACAAGGCCAGACCCACAGCTTCCAGGTCGATGCGCTCGACGACGAAGACAGCACGGTCCACTTCATCGGATTCGACACGGACAACCCGGACAAGGTCGTCGCCGTCACGCGCTGTATGGTGGACGACAGCAAGCGCCAGGCTCGCATCGGCCGAGTGGCGTTGGTGCCGGAATGTCGCGGGAAAGGCTACGGCAAGGTGCTGATGGACGTCGTGGAGAAGACCGTCGAAGCGCGAGTGGACTCGTTCGTTCTGCTGGCGCAGGTCGCCAAGCAGGGATTCTACGAGAAGTGCGGCTACCACCGCGTGGACGACGAGGTGATCCTGGAAGAGCACATCAAGGTGTGCTGGATGAGGGAGGATCTGGCTTGAGTTGCGGTCAATAGCGCGTCTGGTACACTCCGTAGATTATCATAGATCGGTAGTTGTAGCTCAGCGTTGCCTAATCTCGACCACAATCCCCTTTTTTTAGTTCCCACAACACTGTTTTTTTTTATAAAATCATTCGTACTAGTAAGAATTGATGGTCATGGTGCCCTGATCTTGGAATATGTGAGAGCAGGTCAGTGCGATCTCTTTTTGAGCCCAAGTGCACAAGCAGATCGGATCTTTGGAGTCGGGCAACTGAATTACTATTCATTACTACTGGGGGGAAATGGGTGCTGATCAATTTGCCCAGTCGCCGTTAATTAACGATTTCTACGACATGTATCCCGACAAGCACGGACGTGGAGGTACACAATTTGCTCATGGCTTCTAACTATTTCTACGACGATTAAATACGCTTACTGTTCTTGGTGACGATGATAACAGGAATCGTTGAGGTTGCGACCCTTCTGGAGCGTGAACGAGCTGCTACCATCACTTCGACACTTCAGGTCACGCTCAATGGGGACTTCTTGTCGGGCTCTCAGATTAGCGCCAGGTGCAAAGGGTACGATCTCTCTGTTGCTATGTTTCACAACGTTAGCTAGTTGTGTGTGCTTACTGATCTTTCTGTGACGATAGAGCGCACATGATCGAGCTAATGAACCAGCTTGGCGTGGGGCAACCGCGAGTTTGACTTTGGAATGTCCACACTCCACGACCGCATGACGGAATGCAAGTTCAAGTGGCTGGGATCCAATGTCGTTGGCCGCGCAACGAGCAAACCCATCGACGGCGTGGTGGATTCGGAAGTGATTGAGCTGAGCGATGGACTCAAGCTCCGCATCTTTGGAATTTGAAACCAAGACACGCTGCAGATATCGAAACCAGGAGATGAAGCGGCGTTTGAAGTTTTTACGTAAGTCCTTGAAGCGCTGCGTGGACAAGATGCGTAGCGATTGACCCGAATTGATCATCGCGCTGATACATTTGACGATACGCCACGTCAAGTCTATTGACGTTGTGCTCAGAGGCCACGACCACGAGCCATTCACTTTGTGTGAAGGCCACACGCTCACCCACAAGTCTGGTCAGAACGCCTTCTGGCCCGGAAAACTCGAGTTCTGCCTGTCCAAGTCCAAGTCGAAGGCTCAGGACCCAGTTTCTATCTCGTCTCAGTGGAGTATGATCGCAAACCAAGATGTTCCTCCTCAGTCCGATATGCGAGGAAATCGTGTGGAAGTACATGAAACTCATAGCGGACGAGGGTGCAGAGGAAAATAACCGCGCGCTGGCTCTGTTGGGACTACCGCTGTCGACCAAGTCAGCGACACTACGGACGGGCGAGTGCAACGTGGGGAATTTGGTTGCCGACGCTCTTCGCAATGAGCTTGAGGCTGATGTTGGGGTAGTGTTCTCCCTATACGCTAACTGTAGAGTTAGCTGTACGTGTTAATAACAGTTAGTTAGTGTCTAGTAAATTTTGCTAACATGTTATTGCCGAACGAGCAACACCAATTTTCGAGCAAGACTAGCGGGTATTCGTGAGAACTTTGATATTTGAATAGCTTTTTTATTGCTCTGCTTGGCTAATCTCTTCTTCTACATTCTATGCTGAAAAGTGCAGCTTGTCGTTCACTTTACCTCAACTTTAACCGCAACATATCAAACAATATCCCCCTGCTACTAACTCGTCTACTTACAGTTAGCAAACGTACAGCTAACAGTTAGTTAGTGTCTAGTAAATTCCACTAGCAGCAAAACGCCCCACACGATGTTGGGGTGATCAACGGCGGAATCTACGATGCTCGTACCAGCATCACACACTGGGGGTCATCAAAGAGGAGATGCCGTTTCCGCAGAAAATCGTTCTCGTCCGTATCCTGGCCGAATATCTTCGTAAGGCGCTGACCCAGCATTGTCCAAGTATCCAGCTCCGTCGGGGTCTTTTCCGCACGTGTCAGGTCTGCGACTTATTGTCGATGTGCAGACACAACCTCCTCGTATTGTTAGGATGGAGGATGAATGGGGCCAAGACGTGGAATTGGATAGCTGGCTGTTTGTAAGCTTAGCAACCACCCAGTTCATCTTTAACGCTGGCGACGGGCGCAAGGGTGGAATCGCTCGCACGGCAGACGAGATCACTACGCGTGTGGCCGACGTTTTGACGAGGCAGCGGCTGCTTGTTGCGTATCCCAAGGTGGAGGGGGAAATTAGATTGCAGGCATAACAAAACGGACCAACGGGTAGTGATGGCGGAAAACCACTAGGCACCTGTCTAGTGTCTGTACCAAGTAAAACAAAACCTCTTCGCAGAAAAGATTCCCACACTGCACAGGAGGTTATTGGCGAATTTCTTTAAAACCTGCTCACACTTCACGATCACTGCTTGTAGAAAAAAACTCTACGTTGGCGGGTATATGTGTCATGCCAGACAAGACCATGTTGCTGTTAAGGTGCGATCGCAATCGGCGCTAAGAAAAAGAAAAGAAGAAAAGCAAATGCTTTTTAATTCATTTAGTAAACTAGTAAATACTTTTAAGCTTTTAACTTAAAAAAAGTAGACCGAAATACAGGTCACTGCTGTCGTTTGAACAAAGTGCTTATCTTTTAGCGTGGGTATCTAAATCACTTGTGCCGTTGTTACCATCCACCAAAAGCTAACCTAGTTTCTCTTTTACCAACTTGCCTACAGTACCCATTTGAGGCACTTCGCCTTGTAAAGCCTCGCTTTTGTGTTGCAGCTGTTTAAAGTTCGTCTCTGATTCAAGGCTTTGCCAGCACTTTGGCATGAGGTCATGGAACTTCATGAGGGGTTTTCATTAACTTTTTCATCATCGTGAAGCATTTTTTTACTGTCTATTGTCCTATCAGGTATACGTCCCAAAGTCTAAGCGAATCCGTGCCCGGACGCGAGTTGGTTCGGGCCTACTTCTGCGGTCCTGTTGTCTTTCGGGCTGGAATCGCACCTAGTCATAAGTCGTCTTCTCCCCTCCTAGGAAGTTTTCCACTCAGTTGGAAAACGTTTCATAGGAGGTGTTCGCTCTCTCATCTTCACCAGCCACCAGGTTGCCTTGAGTATCAACGGCCGCGTTGGTTCTCAAGAATCGGTCATATTCACCACGAACCGCACGATAGTGGGCGAGTTCGTCATGAAGTCCAAGGAAGTTATGGAAAGCGTGGCGCTCGCGTCGTTACAGAGGCCGAGGTCGCCTCGCTCGTGATACTGATGTCAGCAACCAAGCACAACGAAAAAAAAATGCATGGCGGCGTGGGCTGGGGGCGGGATATCCTACGAATTGCGAAGTGAATTCGGACTGAGTGCGGTGGTTGTGAATGGGAATTTTTTTTTAGAACTGTTTAAAGCCCTACAACCACTGGACCGCGAGTGCCATGCTCGAATACTAAAGCTCACAAGCAGTAAATGGTGTATCCCACGAAGTCCACACCAATCTCATTCTCGAGCCATTACACACCATTAAGCTGTCGATGTTGTCTCGAGAAACACGTGGAGAGCTACCCACTAGCTTAGTGTGGGAGAACCTGGCAGAACTGTACTCGTACTGGTATAAAATAGAAATTCGGCTGACAGGTACAATTGTTAACGTCCCCCAGGCTCTTGCATTGCACGTGTAGAATACCGCAAAGAGCTAGAGCAGATCTATACTCCGATCATTGAACAACGCGCGATTTGCTGGGCTTTATTTCCGCCATTTTCTGCTGGCACATTAGAGAGTTTTCGCAGTCACCGTTCCTGGTCCGTTTCCCGGATAAAATACATAAAAAATGCATTTTGCGGGGAATAGGGCTATGAACCAGGAATTTGATCTCTGGCAGTCCGGGGATAGCCCCACAACCAGGAATGAAATCCCTGTCCAGAACCTCTCCTCTCTAATGTGCGTTCTCAGATCTAACACAGTCGAGAGGGATGCTTGCGCGCGCACTGACACTTTGATTTAGGCGGGAAGTCCGTGTGGCGAGGTAAAGACAAACAGGAAGGGAGCGCGCGCAGTGACGGTGGAGCTACCCAGGATCAAGTCATTCGGTGTGGATCCCCAGTCAGCCATGGCCTTGGGGGATGATGCGAGCTCGAACGTGGAGTATGTGTTGAGCTCGGACGTGGTTAACACCCACAGGTGGCCGCGGAGGTGGTGAACGTGATCATGGACGATTTCGGCACGCTGATCCCGATCACCGAGAACGCGATCTCGGTGCGTTTAGCGTCGGGGGGCTCAAGCTTGCTGATCTCGGGCGCCGAGTACTCAGGAGATGAGCGCCCGGCGTGGGCGAACAGTGATGTGGCGTCCGCGAACTCCGGCCTGATGAACTTGTACGATATGTCTATCGAGAACTCGGATACCGCTGAATCGGCTGTGGCAAGCTCGGTAATGGAGGACTCGGTCTCAGCGAACTCGTTCTTGAGGTGTTCGGCCGATGAGGTATATTCGAATGGGGAAAACTCAGGCGAACTCTCGGGTGTGGAGAAGGTGGGGATCGGTAACCCGGGCGAGGAGTCCGTGGTCGAGGTGTACGCGGGCGATGAGTACACAGCAGAGGTCAACTCTGGTGAGGAGTACGGGAACACGATGAACCTGGACGAGGAGTACGCGGGCGTGGTGAACCAGACGAGGAGTACGCAGGCGAGGTGAACGCAGACGAGGGGTCAGACGCTGTTGAGGGGTATATCGACGAGTTGAACGCGGAGTACCTGTTGACATGGTATATTTGGAAGGACGCTCGTATCACCAAGAACAAGAAGTTATTGTACTTGTGTGGATTGAAGTTCGTCGAGCAGCCCGAAATTCCCGACGTGAACTTCAACCTCGACGGATACACCGACACCAATGCAGATCTCGAGTTTCGATTTATCGTGGCCGCGTTGCGCGAGCTCTATGAGCTATTTCAGATCCCTGAGATTGTCGTGACAGATCAGCGCGATTCTCTACCAGGCATTGAAGCGCTTTGCATCATGCTTTCTCGTCTGGCATATCCCAAAAGATACTTCGATATGATGAAAACGTTTGGCCGCTCTATCCCAGCTATGTCACGGATCTTTCTGCACATGGTCGACTACATACACGACAATTGCGCGGATTTGATTTTTGCGCCTACCGAACTCCTACGAGCGCGAATGCAATAGTACTGTGATCATGTGAAGGCTAAAGGTGCCCCGATGGACAGCATTTTCGGCTTTCTCGACGGTACGAAAGTTGCCATCGCGCGTCCGGCACCGCGGCGTGGTGTTAGAGGCGAAAATCTGCAGCGGCAAGTATTCAGCGGTCACAAGCGGTATCACTGCTTTAACTACCAAGCAATCACTGCCCCAGACGGAATGTGCGTGCACTTTTGGGGGCCGATGGAGGGCAGACGTCATGACTCAGCGATGCTGCACGCTAGTAGGCTGCTTCCTTATTTCGAGGAGCATGCTGAATTGTTTCATGGACGAGCGCTGTATGGGGATCTTGCGTATGGTGTCCAGCGGTTCATCGTGAGTGGCTACAAGGGCAATGTCAGTGATCCGATCGAGCGCGCATTCAACCGTGAGATGAGTAGCGTACGTGAGTCTGTGGAGTGGAACTTCAAGATGATGAAGACCTTGTGGCCTTACATCGACTTCAAAAAACAACAAAAAGCTCGCTTATCACCAGTCGGTAAGTTTGTTAAGGTCGCGATGCTGCTTACAAATTGCCATAACTGCTACAGCCCCAACCAGATCAGCACCTACTTCAAGATGGCGCCCCCGTCGTTGCGAGAATACCTCAGCGGAGCTCAGAGTCAGACCCCGGCGGACTCGTAGGAGACTTCATCGTAGCCAGCTTGAGCATCTTATCGAGACGCTCAGTCTCCAAACGAGCTAACTCAAGACGGAAGTTCCGCTCAGATTCTCGTTCCTTACGTTCTTCCTCCCACTTCCGCTCCCTCATTTCACGATCGATGGCACGCTCCTTCTGTTCTTCCTCCCAACGGCGTTCCTGCATCGTACGCTCCTTTTCCGAATCTTCGCGAATGAGGTCGATGACCGTGCCAACATTCAAACGACGACGCTTGGCTGATTCCTCGGAGCCGTCCTCCTTACGGTCCTTCATCCGAGCCACGGCCGCGTCGCGCATGACTTTGCCAGCATCTTCTTCAGCTTTAAGCTTCTCCTTGGCCTCGCGTGCGCGCTAGGCTTCCTTGCGCATATGCTCTTCTACTGCAGAAAGAAGCTCGTCCAGAAGTTGGTGCTTCTGCGTGTACTCTTCCGATACTCCAGACGCCTTCTCGGACTTGGCGTTGTAGGCTCGATGCGCTTCTAGCAGCACGTTGAAGCGCGCTTGTGCCGACTTGTTGGTCAGGTTGTCCTTTGCGAACTCTTCAACGCTGGTCACCTTAGCGGCAGTCACGGCCCAGGCATCCATAATGCTCCCTATATCCGCGGCAAAGGGGCGGTCGGCTTGCACTTGTCGGAGTAGGATAAGGTCGTCTTCCTTGTTAAACTTCTTGTGGGTCTTCTTCAGCGTCCCTGCGATCTCCGTAGAGTCCTCCGTCGACGTCCCTGACGGATCAGGGGCTGGGCTCGATGCCGACGATCCTTTACGCGTCTGGGTAGCGCTGGGTTTCTTGGGTGGCATGAACGACGAAGTTGCCAGGTAGATTAGCGAATGGGCCATGCATGAAAATGACGGTGTGTGATCGTGGTGGATTGACGTACTATCACTCTAAGAATTTATTGCTGCGCAGTTTGACTTGACTGGACACGGATTGTCTGCGAAAGCAAGCACATTGTCTTCCCGGTCCGTGTACCAGTCAGTTATCAGGTTCTGGATTAGGATCAGGAACCGTGACTGCGAAAACTCTCTATTGTCGCGCAACGGTTTCTGGAACGGCATCCCCAGTTGATCATAAGTCAAATCACCATTGACGTGTGCACTTATCATTCTATAACGCCGGTGATGATGCACTTGATAATGGCAGTTTGCTCCCATTTGATGTGCATGACTGTACCCTAACGGATATGTGCAGGGCAGCGGCACACAACCATGACCTCGAATCGGAGTAAGGAGTCTTCTGTCATGTGGCAAACTGTACGTTGGGTTTGGTCCCCGTGCCTTGCAGAAACGTACGTATCTACATGTATTAGATAAGCTTTTGAAGCGACAAGATCTCACATGTTAACTATGAAATGTTAATAGAGTAACTTACATGGAAAGCGAGCGTCCTCTTTTTCATCATACCACTTACATAAATTCGATGAGAACGCCAGCAGAATCCTGCAAAGACCTAAATCCAACAAGAAACCCTGCGTAAAGCCCATCATGCTAGCACCAAGGGTCGCAATCAGGTACCCGAACTTGATGAATACCCGAACTTGATGAATATAGTACTAAATAGTAATATCCTTACTTCTATCAGTTATTTCCTGCTCCTACGCCGTCTTCAAAACTACGTTCTCTCTGGATCGATTTCGACGTAACTACTACTTCAAATTAAAATTGTTGGGGGAGCCTGTAATAGCTGGCCCATCCGAACAAAAACTTAAAAGCCCGGGTCAACACCGTTTGCGAGACGTGGTAAGCCCATCCCGAATGAACGACGTCAGCGGAACCTTCTAGGACACCCGGACACCCGTGAATTAATCCGGCGCTTTGCTTTTGGAAGGCCCCAACTTGCAAACCTCTGCAAGCTAAGAGAGTCCAAATTCACTTCGCAATTTCCTGCCTAGCCCCCAAGTGCTGACGACCAACTTGCGCCATGCAGTTCGGCTTCTTCCTGCTCGTTGCGGGACGGGCTTATCATCGAGTAATCACGGCGGTTCAGCAAGAACCGCAAAAAAAAGGTGGTTCATCGAGGATTTGTATAACAGAGTAGGTTCAGCGAGGACATCACAAGGAAAATGTGCAATAACGACTGCGGTCGTCCATCAAGTTTCTTTACCTTTTACTACATGGTAGTTAGTACCGCAGCTCTGAATCACGTTGCACCTAGCGCACATTAGCAAGCTGAGGCAGCAGCTGCCGTAGACGTTCGGTGTGCATAATCTTCGCTGGATAGGTTGCAATAACAAAATATTACAGCTTGTACATGAACTTCCGTAGATTGATGCTACAACTGAAGCAGGGGTTCACCATGTTGTCGTCCTGGCCTGGTAGTCACCCGGCTAAACTAGGGCGTATCACCAAGACGCGCTTTGAGCTCGCTCTGAAACCGTGTCCGACCTATCGATTTTGCATTACATGTAGCAGCAAAGTCGAGCAACGCAGCACCGCGACGGCATCCTGACTGAGGCCGCGCTGGTCATCACATGCGGGCTCTAGGCCAAGCACCTGCTGGCCTTCTTCTCGTTGTTCGCATCAGCATTTCGCCCGCAGCCGTTGTTGCGGCCTTCGAGCAACCCTACTATCGAGCAGTATTAGCCGAAGTGCTTAGCCGCTTGGGATACGACCTGCCTATCGACAACACAACCAAACACACTTTATCTCCAACGAGCCATTACTACGTCCGTAGTTAGTTAGATTACTTTACGCGACCGTAGTAGCTCAGTGACAACAACGGATCCTCGATTCAAAATCAAACAATGCCTTACGAGATGTGTCTAAGCTGATTAATCAATTCGATTCTACTTCAGCTACCCTACTTCCGTACGCTGTTAACTTGCAGCGGCGGTTGTCCATTGTCGACCGGTGTATTAGCAGCTCCCAGGGCATCGTGTGTGTGCAGCTCGGCGGATCCCTCAAGATCTGGCTATTGGTTGAGGAGCGCTATCATGTACTTGGAAAGAAATATCTGGCGCACAATGGGCTTGTCACCCATTATACCGCTAGGCGTCGTAGTAGCATTAATCATCGTTTTCCAGCAAAGAATAAAAGCGCAACGTACGGTGTAAGTCGTACAGTAGGCCGATATGCTTAATCTAAGCTAGCTAGGTTTTGGTGTGAGCGGCAGTCTACCAAATTGTAGTGTATAACAGAGAACTATGGCACCTGAACGTCGAGTACATGCGTAGAATGCAACCAACGCTGCATCTCGCAGCTGAATTCGCCTTTACGCATCACGAGAAGGGTACATTCGATAGTGGAGTCGCTTAGTACAGCCTGGCACCCGCAGTAACAGCGGAAATGATATGTAATGGGACTGAAGATCTCAATACTTCGTTCTCTACCTAGCTGTATACCCACTGTGGTTTAGTTCTGGTACGCACATAGGTGTTTTGTACAAGCGTAGCGGTGGAAAACCCATTTTTCGAGAGAAGAAGTGAGCCACGTTTTCAAGCCCGAAATCGACACCACAACAGACCACGGCTTTGCACTAGGCTTTGCCTGGCCAGCAGTAGGCAGCTTAGTTTTTAGTTTTAGGGGGCGGCGTTCCTCAGCTACATGTACCTAGCTTGCATGCAGGCCAACTAGCTGGCCGACTATAAGACCCACCACACCACTCCCGGGGCTGCCTCGCACGGATTCAATGCGAACCCGCTGCGAGGCATGCCTTCGGTGATCTAAGGACGTTGCCTTTTGCCCCAAACGTGTTCACGGAGAAGGTTTGAAAAATCTAAAAGCTGCCTCCACCACGGTCGTAGCCCTCTCCGATGCTGAGGAGAAGCGTGACGTATGAGTAGCATTGCAGTTAAAGCCATAAGCCGCGACCAGCAGATCCAGCATTAAACACTGAAACGTTCAAGATTGGTCGGTGGCTACTTGTTAGTAGCGTAACCTCAATGTGATTATTTGTTAATACTTCAACGTATAATGGTAGCTTGGGGTTATATCGCTCAACTGCGTAAATGATTATAGGCGGCGTAGGCGTACCACAGCAGATTTTACCAAGTTCTTGTACTCGCTGTAGTACAGCGCATTGCAAGTTTGCGGTTTGATCAGTTAGGCAGGAGGAATCCCACTCGAAGCGGTGATGATGGTGGCTACCAGCCTCACTATACACGCAATACATTGCTTGCAAAGAGCGTCTTACTTGGCCTTGGGCTGTATATTATATTTGCGGGCCCACCTTCCCTGCACTTGGCGGCGACGCCAATACCAGGCCATCAAACACCTTCCTTGGTAGAAAGTGCACGGCTCCGCTAGTCGGGCCCAGCGCGACAGCGACGATGGAGAAGACGCACAGCGAGGCTCGACTAGATGGAGCACAATCTACGCCGCTATGCGATTTACACTTTGGTCTATGAGCTCTGCGCAAACGTCACCTTTTTACCTGGCCTCAGGGCCTGAGGCCCAGGCCACACAGAATCTGGACGTCGCCCCAGAACTACCTCTCGAAGTCTCATCTGCATGCAGCCCATCGGGTACTGAACAAGTCTAGCAATTTGTATGGATTATCTTTTTGACTCGATTTATGGCCAATTACAGAAACGTCCTTGATGAACCACCGTTTCCAAATCGCCTTGATGAACCGCCTCATTTTCCTTGATGAAAAGCCCCACCCGCTCGTTGCTGCCGCCGCCCTGCTGGCCTGCTCGGACGTCGTCTCGGCCTCCATCGACAACGACGCCGCGCTCTCCAAGAACTTCGTGGACTCGGTCGATGCCGTTTCGGTCAGCGGCTGGTTCTTGAGAACCAGCGAGCTCCCGGACACCGACAGTGACGACGAAGCAATCGAGTCCGACGACGAAGAGAGAGGCCTGTCCGGCACTGTGACCGAAAAGGCTGTGGGCACGGCGGCCAAGTTGACCAGATCCAAGTCGCTAGAGTCGGAAAATGCCGTCCTGCAGAAGCTGACCCGATCCAAGTCGATGTCAGACCTGAAGGCGGTCGGCGGACTCAGTGGCGCGAAAGACGTGGTGAAGCGCAATCTCAACAAGGATTACATCACGATTGACAACATGAAGAAGACTCCGGACGATATCATCAGCTTCTTCAGTCTCGACAGCAAGCTACTGGCAAAGGCCGACAGACAGCAACTCCGCGCAGCCGCGAACGGGAATAAGGATAAGCTCGGACAGCTCGAGCTGTGGTACCGCTACTCAAAGTACTACAAGAAAAAATACCCGGAATGGGTTAGCAAGCTCGTGTAAGCTTGGCAGACACGAATCCCTAATTCGAAGCAGGCAAAAGTCCATGGAAACCTCGTTCTTTCATAAGACCTCCTAGATTCGCACTTGCTTCATTTTTTCTTCTTCTCACTGCTACTGTAGCAAAGCCGTTTACTTCAGGAGCAATTTATTTGACTTGGATAGAGCGGTATACGGACAAGCACATTTAGCCCATCATACAGCGACATAATCCACGGTAGATGCTGAGCTTTCCAGTCGTGTTGGTCTCAGCGACGATACTGCTGTAATCCAAGGGTTACATTCGCCGAAATCGCTGGTATCCGACCTGTCACGTACATTGTTTGAAGGGAAGAAGAAGAAAGCAGTAGGGGGTATCGAAAATACTAGCGCTCCGCGAAGGCTGGGATAGGAGGGTTTTGGTATAAACCCTTTCTTTTCTTTTTATTTTTTTTTCTTATTAGCTACGGTCATCTCCTGCGCCGGCTTCGCAGCCGCAGCATCTGCCCGAAATTTGCCTTAAAACTGTAGGTACAAGATATCAGCCGACAATGCTTTACAAAATTAAGAAGGCGAACCTTGGCTGAGGTCTGTTTGCAGCTTGTAGAAAATGCATGCTATTGTACTGTCCACCTCAATCGTTCTCTTTACTTCACTACGTCCGTACCCAGCTCAATATATGTACTGATTCATACCAGTGTCATCGGTAGCACACCGGTTCGATCTGCCCACGCCTGTAAACCTTTTGGAGGGCCCAGTGCGGCACCGCGACCATACCGGTTTGGCTGGTATTGTACCGGTTCAGGCTGCCCACGCATATAAACCTTTTGGAGGCCCAGTGCGGCACCGCGACCATACCGGTTTGGTGGGTATCGTACCGGTTCAGGTTGCCCACGCATATAAGCCTTTTGGAGGGCCCAGTACGACACCGGAGTCGTACCGGTTTCATACAAATGTACCAGTTAGATGTCAAGAGAGGTCATATTTTGACTTGACGTACCACGGATATAATCCTATTGCGCGCCCGGGCGGGCGCACCCAGGGGAGATCACAGTTCGTTAGGCACTGCTTTGTTGTATTTTGTTTTGCTTCGTTGTATTGTATTGTGTTTTGCTTTGTTTAGTTGAATTGTATTGTACATTTTCCTATTTGTACTTTGTCGTTCAGGGCGAGATTTTGCTTTATGTTTGAATAACTGCGTATATTTACTTACAGACCGCCCATCATAGTCAACATATAGTCAGTCATGTCTTGGCAGCCGATATACCAACCTCATTATAGTCTTGAAGGTGGTCTTACGCCGAGAAAAGCATCATTTTTTACCAACCGATATAGCAACTTTCATGTAGTATTGTGTAGTGAATCTTACCAATCGAGATAGCGACCAGAACAAAAGTCGAGCTATTTATCAACCAGATGCCTATCTTGCCATTGGAAGCATTCAAACTCTGTTTATTATGAACCACAATAAGCGGTTTCCTCTTACACCGTAGCGTGGTCTGGCCCTTTGACTAGAATCCGTAGAGACAGCGCCCCTGGCGCTTGAGCGCATACACAACGTCCGTGCTTGAGTCGAGACTCTTGTCCTCTTTTTATATGAACAAGACAAGGCTGTATCCATGTCTCAGTCCTCTTTTTATACAAACAAGACTGTATCCATTAAAGGATCGCGCCCATCGCACAGCCTGTTATGGCAGTGCAGCTCACTCACAAGCAGGTGGGAAGTTAAAGGGGTTAAGGTAGGGCTTTATTGTCGTCTTTTACGTGCAGGTCCTTCAGGGTATTGAATGCAAGTCAGCTAACGAGTTAGTGGCAGGGGCGGTGACGCTTACCAATCAGTCGTGCCGGCCATCTTTCCATAGTACGCCTGACTAAGGCCAGAGACTGTAGTAGCTCCTTGTGGTGACGTCGCGCTGACCGGCGTTGCAACTGGTTTTCTTGGCGAAGCTTGAACAGCTCCTCGAGAAGCAAAGTCGTTCTGCCCTTGGTCCATGCGGCGCCTCGTTCGTCCAGCAATCGTAGCAGGGTGATCGGATTGCTCACTCGGTGGTGGTGAGCTGGAGACTTCGCTGCGATACATAAACCGCCGACAGCGCCACATCTCCTGGGCACTGGAACTGCTGCGACCGCCGGTGAGGTGACGAGTCGGCAGCGCGCACAGTACAGGTCTCGCTTTCCTGGCGTGTTGTAGCCTCTGTGTCGGTGAGTGAGA
>JAIKVE010000780.1:0-16210 GCA_024679115.1 Phytophthora pistaciae | reverse complement strand
CCAAGTCGCGCACGCACAAGGCCAAGCAGGAGGTCATCCGCGCGCTGCTGCGCGGCGGCCGCCTGGGCGACGACACGCTGCCCGCCAGCTTCTTCCACGCGTCCATGACGCGCATCGAGATCATCGGCGCCAAGATCTCTACCAAGTTCATCGAGATGGTGCGGCAAGTGCGACTCATTGACAGGATAAAGATAAGGTTATAGGAGGACTGACTGTTGTGTGGTGGGTACGTGGGTGCTGCAGCTGTCCAAGATCTGTCCGAAGCTGCACTCGGTGAACTTCTCGGGCTGCTTTCGGCTCACGGACGACGCCATTGAGATGCTGCTGACGAACTGTCCAGGTTGGTGTAGGCGCTTTTGAGGTTTCAGAGGTTGAGTTTGTGGGTGTTGATGTCTTGGTACTTCTGTGTTGTTGTGGGGCAGACATTAAGGAGTTGAACATTGAGAACTGCCGCAAGCTGACGGACGTGACGCTGGATCATCTGCGCAAGCTGGCGCCGAAGCTGCAGGTTTGGGCCCGCTGCATTCATGCTGTAGCGGTCTCTGGTGGAAATGTATTGACGGGGGTGTAATTTTTGCTGCTTGCCTGCATGGTGCTGTAGAGCATTGACGTCGGCGGGAACTTCAACATGACCATCCCTGGTATTACGAAGTTGATTGAGAAGCACCCAAACCATTCCAAGTTCGCTCGAGTGCACATCTCGGGTCACCCGGTGACGGACCAGTACGTTCCCAACGACCAAAACTGTAGATGGAGCGTGTGATGCTAACATTTATTTTCATTTTTGTGTAGGACAATCAAGATCATCATGGCCAAGTGCAGGAAGCTGCACAGTCTGAGTGTCGGCTATTGCTCCATCACGGATGAGGCATTGATCGCGCTGCTCAAGAAGCGCGAATCCGTATCCCGCTTGTGCCTGCACTGGAATATCGCGATTACGTGAGTTTGACATTATCGGCCAACGTTGTCTTATATCATGGCAGTTTCTAACTGATGTGGTTATCTGTGCTTTCGAGATGTAGCGACAACTTGCTGCGCTTCCTTGGATCTGAAGCCCGGAACCTCCAGGAGCTCAACCTATGTGGCGTCAAAAGTGTTTCGGCTGACGTAAGTGTTCATTGAACTTGTCTCGATATGATATTCCGAAGCAAATGATTAATCTTGGTTGTTCCTGTTTGCTTGCTGCATGCCCAGGCGATCGTCGCTGCGATTCATGCCAAAATGGGAGTGAGGAACGAGCTGCTCGACCCTGCTGTGCCGCAGCCATCAGTTGACGAGAACCCTGAGCGTGAGCGCAAGCGACTCAAGAAGATCGACTTCCGCTATACAACGTAAGTACAGTAATCTCGTTGATAAGCTGCTGTGTAAAATGCTAACCCTTCATGTCAACAGGGTCACGAAGGAAGCAGCTGCAGCAGTCAAGGAAAGGTATCCTGAGCTCCAAGTCACGTTCTAGTGCGAATGCAAGTGTTTGTCGTCGCTGCTGCAATACACTTTTCTTGTCAATCCCATGTTTTATTTATTTGTTCCTTTACGTTCAGCATGTAACATAAACTACACGCATGCGCGCATCCTTCTGGCCCCCTTACTCCATGCCATCTTCGTCAACTTCATCACCTGCGTAATAAATATCGTGTCCTGCAGTCTGCTCGTCGCCATCGAGGCTAGTGCACAGAGTAATAGCCAGAAGTAGCTTCTCTCGCATGATTTCCTCGCTCGAATACACAGGAAGCTCGATGTTGAAGAAGCACGTGTCCGCCTTGGGTAGAAGCGCGTCTTGGTCCACTCCATCATCTTGGGGTGGTGCCTTGATCAGTAAGCGCGTGTGCGTGCGATCAAACTCAGCGTCGTCTGCAGGCAAAGTATCCTGCCCCCAAGCAAAGTTGATGAAGCGCCGTTTGTTCTCCTCACTGAAGCTGGATAGGACCTTCCAGAACGTCTCAAGGTGTGGAAATTGTTCGGGGCTCATGCCAGATGAGTAGCGAGTGTGCCTCTTGAGCAATTTGACATCGATTTCCAGGCTTCCACTCACCCACTGCTGCAGCTCAGACCAAACGCACAACTGCAGCAACTGCACCGGTACGATCTTGCCGAGGCCGCGCAGCATAGCATCCACCTGGGGTTTGCATTCCTGCAGTCGAGTCGCTTTCACGAGTCGGATATATTCCTTCGCATTTGCCTTTGTCACCGGAAGATGTTGTCCCCCCTCCTTGAGCTCCACAATTGTGCCATCGCTGAGTGTCGTGGTGAATGAATCAAAGAGCACCTCGTCGGGATCTTCATTCGGAGTTGAAGCTAGCTCCTCAAGGAACTTGAGGCTCTCGCACAACGAATGGTCCACACTTTCGAGATCCGCCAGGATGAGGTTCTGTTTAACCAACATTTTCCATACGAGAGGCGCCAGACGAAGGTTGAGTCGTACACCCGTTCGTAAGCAGCAACCCATCAGAATTCCGACAAACTCGAACATTTGCAGCAATTCCTTGGATGTGCTGCTTGGTTTTGGCATGAAGCGCTCACGGAACTCGCCGGCCTTCATCACATTATTTTGCGTCGGAATGAATAGCGGGTTTCCGCTGGCGAGTAGCTCGTTTGAAATGTCATTGAAGAGCTGGCGGTACGGCCCTCCTTCGCCCACCACGTTTTCGCCGGCGAAGATCACAATAAACGACACGAACGGATCGCTTGCACCTGTAGGCCGCTTTGCCCGCAACAAGGATGGCGGTATCGCGCTGAGCTGCTTCATCGTGGACGCGAACAGTGACCGCTTGGGATCACGAAGCGTCAACAACGGAGGCGAGGCGTCCGTACCGCTGTAACTAATTCCACCACGTTTACCGGCGATCTTTCTCCGGTCAATCGTTACCATGGGGCGCTTAGCATTGTTATCCACGAACGCTGAGTGTGCCAACGTGATGTTATCTTGTGTTTGCGCGAAGAAACGAATCTTGACTCCGGGGAAAATCAGCTGCCGTATCGACACAATGCGACTACGAAGCGAACTTGGGTCACTCCATAATCGAAGGTTTACAAGAGGCAACGCTCCCACCAACAATTTGTTGAGTGACTGCAGCACTGAGAACCGTAGTCGCAAGTCTCGAGTTTCAAGCGATGCTAGCAGTGAGTACTCACGAGCATGTTTTGCGCTCAAATGACTTGGGCACAGATCTGTCAGCATCAGAACACCCATTCTTCCGCTGAGCTCCCGGCATACTGCAATTAGTTGGCAATCCATCTGATGTGACCACTTCGCTTGTGCTGCCATTGCGTCATCCTTGGACCCGTAGTGACTCAGCTCAAATTGAAGATCATATCCAGATGATCGCATCCACTTGTAAACCGCGAGAGGCTTTTCGACGATCTTTGCTAAGGCGTCAGCCGAGATTAACTCGCTCGTTCGCTCCTCACTAGACATGGCATCCCATGCGTGTCCCTTCTTGATACCAGCGAGCGCAGCGAATGCGTCTATTGCCAGTTTGCTATCCGCCGATGAAAAGTATTGGGATGTCTGTCGTGTAATGGCACTGTGAAGCTCAACAGACACACCAGCTACAGTGTCCTTGCCTGGTGACGTTTTCTGAAACAACCTGTGGCGTAGGAAACCGACAAGTTGTACCGGGACCTCGCCAGTTCCATCCGCTACACGCAACACGTCAACAAACCGAGCAGCACTCAGCTTGTATTGAGTACTTGCGTCAGCGTCTGCATCACCTGGCGCTCCATCACCATTCGTATCATCGTCTCCAATTTCGTTCCCTCCGTCGGGAGGGGGTACTAAATCTGCACTTCGTTCCATCGTGCACGCGTCACAGTTTGTATCTGCCCAACTGTTTACAAATGTGCAAGTAGTGCATGCCCAACCAACCGCGGCAGCATCACCAGATCCACCTGACGCGTGTGATGTTGCTGGGGGCTGTGACTGCGCTTGCACTTCTCTAGCCAGGTTTGCCAGTTCAAGGGGTATGGGAGAACCGCATGCAGCGCATTCCACGTCGGACAGGGCATTTTCGAGCGTGCATACACTACAGGCCCAAGCGTCACTGCTCGGGTCTGCGCCATCTCCAGAACAGACACTTCCGTCGCTTGAATTATTGCTTGAGGTATCAGCGGGTCGGCACACAGCGTCAATTTTTGCTAGCAAATCAGGGTCTTCAATTGTCGGAATTCCGCCCTCGAACTCGAATGTTTCCTTCGGAATTCGAGTGAGCAAGTTTGCGATTACATCTGATCGACCAACGTCCACCATCGCGTAACCCAGTGTTTGCCCCTCCTGATCAGTTGGCATATAGAGGATATTGGATACAATACCAAACCGGGTGACTGTTGCGGCCGAGGACACGTTTTGATCATCCGCTTCTCCACACTCCTCCAAAGCCAGGTGCACAAGGAACCGCGACACACTCGCCTCCAAGTCCGCAACATTTGATGTGCGGGGCAAGTTCTGCAAAAAGACAATTCTTTCACCGAACAAGTCGTGGGACGAGAGCGTACTATGCGCTGTCTCGATTTCTCGAATAGGTGCACGACCGCAGTAAATTCGCTTGAAGGCGTCAGGAGTAGCAATCTCTCGCTTTCCTTGTGCCAATACTCTTGTAAACACAGCCATTCGCACGTACTCTTTCCACCATGCGCCTCCGAGTATCGATGACGAGCCACCCTTCAGCGAGGACACTTCTTCAACCAAGGAAATTAACTCAGCGAGCTGCTGCGTAAACAGAGAGTAAAGCCCCTTTTGAGTGGTCCGCTCGTTGTCATACACGAACGTTAGCTCTTTCACCAGGCTCGAAAGTTTTGCAATGGGAACAGCGTGCATGGCCCCCTTGCCCAACGCGAAGTTGATCAGCTTTGTGGTGATCTGATAAACAGCGGTCTTCGCGTTTGACGGTAGGCAGCCCGTAGTCGCAATGAGATACTCGACGAGCGCGTTCAATGCAGATGTCAATACGGTCTCCACTTCGTAATGAGAAAGCTGTACTGACAGCAGCTTCTGGTAAATCTCCTCACATAACCATAGCGCCAGTCCAAAATCGGCCGTGAAGGCATCAACACGAAACTTGTATCGAGCATACGTTCCCTGGGACATCCGAACGTAGCATTTATCGCCGGGGACGACAAGTGGTGGTAGATAGCTAAGTCCACGCTTATCCCCAAAGTACCCAAACAACCGATCTGTGCACCGCTCGTCGCGGAAGAACTCCAAGCTGCTGCCTGCTGGCAAATCCATCAGCACGGGGTGAACCGCGAAAGATAGCACTAAGCAGGTTGCATCGGGGACGTGGATGAGAACCAATGGTTGTGGTGGGCTGTCACTGGTCACCGTGAAGGATCTACTTCGCAGAAAGGCACTGGACAAATCCAAACTAGCCTTTAGCTCAGCTAGTAGCGCCTCCATTAGCAAGTATCGGTACTTCCGGGTGGAAAGTGCCGGAATAACTTCGGGTTGTTGCAGCTTGGGCTGTGTAGACTTCAAAGAGGTACTGGAACCTGCCGCAGACGTCGACGAAGCCGAAGCAGCAACAGAGGAGGCACCGCCATATGCTGCTGCAGCTAGTTTACCACTGAGGGCTCCGTGTTTTCCACGCTTCTTGTGCTTTTTTGCCGGCTTTGTTACCATAACACTGGCGTTCTCATCGTAGGATGTTGATCGATCCATGACTGGAGGCAGAGGAGTTGCGGCAGCACGCTCGAACTGTTTGTTTAGTACTGCCTGCAGCACCGTGACTAATGCCGTTTTTGAAGACACCTTTGGTCGTAAATAAAGATTGCCGCTGGTGCTGTTATCAGTCGAGCCACCGAATGCTGATTCGAAAATTGTTCCCATCTCGGAAGACAGCACCTTTTCAGGGCATCCGAGATCAGCTGCTGCTGCTAGTTTGAGCAAGTCAGCCAGATTATAGCGACTCTCCAGGTCCTTGGGTAGCGGTGCAGCTAGCTGCATTGTCTTGGGAGTTTGAGAATGCGCTGCCGGCGAAGAGGATGGCAACGGGAAAGGCGACGAGTTTGTTCGAGCCAAACTTGTTTTTCTTGTCTCGATCGATAGCTTCATGGCATGTTCAGGGGCAACTTGCAGTAAGTCGAATACGCTCTTCCGTGCTAAGCTGTAGATTAGTTGTTGGTTCATCACCTGAAGCCGCAACCTGCTCGACTCAAAGTCTGTGACTGATTGCTCCGAGACTGACGTAACCGATGATATCGAACGCAGACTGTCCACATTATACCACCAGTACTCACTAGCTGACGTCACAGGGTTCACCAGTTGAAGCAGCACCATGCCAGACGGATTGACTACTCGAACAGCACCAGAGTGGCCTAAAGTCCACAGCATACCTCGTGACCAGCCAGCAACATCCACATTCTCCGAAGCAATCACATATCGACCACCAACTTCCACATCATCAATTTGCAGCGCAGACCAATCCGTGTCTGGATCTGGGTAATGGCAGCCGGATGGTACATGACCGTCGCAGAGTGTGAACGCAATTTTCAGTGCAGCCGCCGCGTTGCCTTCCCGTAGAGGTTCTCGTAGCTGAGCGAAGAAGTAATCCATTTCGTAACTCTTGAAAGATCCCGACACGTACGTCTCAATCGCTGGTATCACATTTTTCTCCCAGTACTCCAGCATTTTGTTTCGCCCCGAATGTTGCGGCAGATCTGTATGGGATGAAAACGCGTAAAGACTGTAGAAATACTCCGATGGTTCAGGCAACGATGCTGGTCCATCACTGCCAGTTCCCGTAGAAGAAGATAGCTCATTAAGTGCGGTCATTGGCGGGCGCAGAACATAAGTTTTCTCGTCGCAAGCCGAAAACGAGCTTGATGAAATTGGTCGCGTTGCGAGTGAGAAATGCAATTCTCGTGAGCGAAGCCACTCCATTTGCCATAGCCTGGCACGCATGTCTGCAATGTCTTCCACCTTCAAGTCTCGCACACACAACTGCGCAAGCTGGAAAAGAATCGCGGGACAATTGCCATTTGTCTGTAGCACAGAACAACAGATAACGTAGTCAGCATTATGTCAAAGGTTCCGTAGTATACATAGACTACTTACAGAGATCACCTGGTTATCAAACAGCGATGGCCAAGCGGGTGCCATGTACGCAAAAGCTTGAATAAGGGCGCACGCCAACTCCCAACGCAGTAGAGATGCAGCTGAGGAAGCATCGATTTCTCCCGCGTCGGCATCCGCCCCTTCCGATGTCCACACGTAAATTTGTTTTACCACCGAGCAAAATGAAATCACAAGTGGCTCTAGTGCTTGAATAGCGTCTTCATCAAGAGAGATTCCACAGACCGCTCGAACTTCTGAGGTTGTACGCTGGTAGAAGTTAATGTCATCATCGCTCTCAGATTCCCCACTTCTAGTTCCTTCCGCAGAATCCATAGTTGCGATTATAATGTCGTCGTTGCCGAAAGCGTACGAATAAATCACCCCAGTATGTCCACTTCTAGCTTTGTCGGCAGTATACCCCAACAATGAAACAACTCCGCCAACTCGTAAGGGTTCCCGGAATCCACCAAGAATCTGGGTTGCGCCCATAGTCAAGAAGTACGCATCACTTGGAAAGGGAGCCGCATTGGCGACTGCCGTAAGCTGGCGGGGCGCGTGTTCTAGAATTTCGGTGAGTTTTCTCAAAGTGCTGCTGCGCCATTTTACCATTGTCGGTCGATTTGAAGACATGAAACGTAGCAAAGCGATCATTTCCGAAGCCAACGCTCGCTTGTCTTCGATTTGTTGGCCGCTCTGCCGTGCCAGCGAGTTGACTTGAGTCGCCTTCCTATTAAAGGCGTTGACGACATCTCGGCTAGTTCTTCTGGTTGGACCTTTCTCAGCTGACAAAGTCGAACGGCGATGAGAAAGCCTCGAAGAACCAGGCTCAAACGAGAACTGAACTCGACTTTTCCAATCATGTGAAGCATCGACGTTCTCAACATCGTCTGCGTGTGCCACTGTCACCAAGAACCCAAGCTGCGCAAGAGCATCAGCAGTATCGCAACACTTGCTTCGACTGCCAGAACAATAGACAGCATAACCGTGGGAATCGAGAAGTACACGAAGTAAGTTTCCCTTCCAAGGTTTTGATCCAACCAATGCCGTCTCGAGAACAACACTTCCTCCCTTGGAACGTGGTTGTAACAGGTCACCACTGCCAGGTGTATCCGTTAGGCGAACAAACGGATGCTCCAAGTTGTGGGTCTGATTCATGTAGCAGGTCGTACATAGGTCATAGTTTGGACATGTGAAACACTTGAATCGGAAGCCACGCAAAGGACTTTGGTTGCAACCGTCGCACCGCACGCTTGGGTGCCTCATGGTAGCTTGCGCGGCCGTGCATTCCGCTACTGCTTCCGTCACCGCTTTCTCCACGGCATCCTCGCCATCACTCACTCCAATCGGAATTTTCAACGAGCTGATATCAGGCTCCTCCACAGTGTTAACTGCGTCGACCAGTTTTTCGAGAGCTAACTCGCTTCGGAAAATGACAACGCAATACTCAGCACGCTCGTCAGGTGCGTCATTTGTCAGGGCCGAAACTGCGTTTGTGTCACCAACATTCGGAATGGGGGATACCATCTCTCCTACTCGCTTCAGTAGAACTTCTTGGATATCCAAACCAAGAACAACCCTGTGTCCAGATTTGCACTCGACAGCCACAGTAAGCTCAAACATTGCATCACCCAACGTCTCAAGCGCGTAGCGAAGGAGTCTTGTGCCTGCCACACTTAAGTTCGACACTGCACAAGAGCTCGTCATGAGATCAATTGCGTTTTGAATCCACCATCTGAACGCCTCTGACCACTCGTATACATCAGAAATCTTGCTCGTCACCGTGCACATAAGACGGTAAATGGCCTCATCCGCTGATAGCGCGATATCGTGTCGCTCACTAGCACTTGATGCTGAAGATTCTTGCACCTTACGCTTGAGTGCAAAATGTTTGTATAAGCTGCCGAGCTCATTAAACACTTTCTCCAGCGGCTGCTTCCACGACGTATCCGAGCTCCCCGTAGCAAATTTACAAGCAAAAACCTCTTCGGCAAACAAGCGTAGCAAAATCCACGCAACGTGGTGCACTTGTCCTTGTACTTCGCGTAGATTTGGAAGCGAGGTGGAAAGTACGCCATCTCCTTCGGAAGGGTTAAGATCGGCAGAACACGCGCCATCCAAAACCATTATCAATTTTGAAACTTCCTCCAAGCCAAGCACGCGTCCCGAAATACTGCCCAAGGAATGTGCGCAATTCCAAATATCCGCCAAAGCCACAGCTCGGAAAGCAGGAAGCTCGTCTTCTGACTCCGACACTTTTGCAATCGCCTTTGCATACGCATTCAGTCTGTGTATACGCATAAAATATATCGAGTTAGTACAAGAATTTACCAGGCATCCCGTTAGATTGCACCAACAAAACTTACGCAGTCTCCATTTTTGCGAGAAGATCAGGGTCAGCCAAAGCACATCCAGAAAATATGCCATCGTCTTGAATAAGGTTGCTCGAAGGAACAGCGTGGAGGACGCGCCCGACAAAGAATTGGGCCATGTCTTCGCTGCCTAGCTCCTGGATTATCTCCTTGCAGAATGTAACACCAGTTAGCCGAGACTCCAACCGACTTGAGTGAGCCACCGAGCATTCTTCAAGGGCAGATACAGGTACTGTGCTGCACAAAAACTTGCCAACATCGGACAAGCCTTCTGATATCCCTGCATGGTGTTGTTCCGAGCCTGATTCCGAGTTGGTACTCCCAGACGTGACACATTTCTCCCACCTCCTCAGCAAGAAAAGCGTTCTGGCCGAGACAGCGTGTGCTACTGCTTCGTGCGCGGTCAATGCCTTCTCACAGGTAAGGTTTTGTTCTTCTTGCACTGCCACTTCCTGCGCAAGAAGATTATGAATCAACTTGATACAACCCGCCATGTCGTTGTTCTTGAAGACGACACCCTTCAGCAGGCACAGCTCCGATAGCCTATCCAAATTGTCTGCGTACCGCTCCATCAATTCATCGAAGCTGACTCTATCCATGCACAAATAGTGCCATTCATTGACAAGCTGTACTTGCCGCAGCATCCACCTCGCCAACTTCCCCAGCTCAATTCCAATACGATAGAAAAGCCCATTTGTGCTATCTTCGGGCAGAGTTGTCTGGTTTTGCACGCTGTCCAGCCATGCTTGAAGTCGCCGATAGTTTGAACGGACTAGAAGAGCTGCAGCCGCTTGTTGCAGCGATTCCGTCCACCGAGCTGTCGCATACCGAGGTGGCAAAGTGCGAAGCCGCACATATCTGGAAAGCGTCAAGAAGAATGGCTCGGCTTCCGGGGTTCGGTTCGCAATGTTATCGATGAACTTCCATTTGCCAGACTTCAGAATTCTGCAAGTAGGAGCTGTCAAGTTGAATAATTGCCGCTGCGTCGACCACGGCTGGCATGATTTCTCAACGGTTTGCGGAGGAAGACCACGCAAAAGTTTATCTCCAATCACGCTGCAGGTATTTGCTACAGCACACCCGAGCTCAGGGATCCACGATGTACGTGGGCTATCATACAGCCCACGTACTGTGCATTTGAGACCCCATCGCTGTTTATCCCCGGTCCCACTACGACCTTGAGTAGTCGCGCACAACATAACAGTCGCAGTATCGCCTACTATCGTAAAACCACCAGCCGGCCAGTTTCCACGTGAGTATGAGCCATAGAAGCAACCACCATCTTCGCCGAAACCAACGTCCCCGTAAGAAAGTCGATCTGCTTGATACCAAGCTAACCCAGACGTCATAAAAACGATATCGGCTTCACCGGATGTTCGGCAGCGCGGGTCGAACTCAAAGTGTAGAACACTCGCACCTGGAATGTGTACTACACGACGAAACACTGGCTGCGTGTGATTGTATGGATGGGGCGTTTCCACAACTTGATACCCTCCAAATATGGCTGCATCGCTACGTGCCACCTTTGCCTCGGACTTGTTCTCATTTGAACAAACCAGAGTATCCAACGTTTTCATTAAGGTAACCAAGCGATCGCGAAATCCGTCCGAAAAGTGGTCAGGAAAGTTCGGGATGAAGGCGATAATCATCGGTAAAATCGTTCCAACAACTGAAAATCGTAAATCCCAGCAACTTGAGCCCTCGTGGCATCGAAGAATGTCCAGAGAACTGTCGAAGCACGCCCTTGCGAAGCACTCGAATGTTGCAATCGATTCTAGGACTTGTTGACCCGCCTCCTTTAGTAAAGTTGTTGGCGTTAGCTCAAGGGTGGCCGCAAGTACTCGAGCGCTGCAATAATTCATAACGGAGTGCAAAGCTTTGCTGACTGGGGTCATGAATGGTACCCCATCGGCGCCAACAGTCCGCCTTTCTCTCTGCGCACTACTGCACTCGAGCTTGGACAACGAAAACAGCAACCCCACAAATCTTGAAAACTCTGCGTCCTCTGTTGGCACAAAGTCGGCAATCGCAATACGACCATCGTCCATGGGGCTGTAGAGAAGCCTTCTCAATAGATCCACTTCACAATCACGCTTAGTTCGCATTACTAAGGTGTCCACTGGCTGTAACAAAATCGCAAAAAAAGAGTCTGGTAACTGCGGGGAAACCCTTTCCTGCAATGTAGAACCGATCACGTCCTCGCACGTGGCCATAAAAAAATCGGACCGGTTGTTCAGACAGAAAATGCTCTTGCGAAGCCCCCAAACCAGCAAGAAGTGTGCGGACTTCACTACTTCAGACAGTTCGTGGTGCGATACCGTAGCCGTGGACAGGTATGCCGAGGTTTGATCCACAAAGAGATGGCCTGCGATGTCTCTCAGCGAGCGTTCGGTATCTTGGAACAGTCTTTGCGTGGTTTCGTCACCTTGATCAATCTTCATCGTTACACCCGCAAATTCAAACTCTTGCACAGCCTCCGTCAAAATGCATAGCAGATCGGCTATCAGTCTGTTGATACCAGCAGGCGCTTCAACCGTTGGGGGTCCAACGCTTTCATCATGACGCCCTCCATGAGACGAAAGCAGTTTGCAGTAATAATTGATCGCCCGGATGATTTGAAGGAAACCGCTGTCCTCAAAATCGACACAAAACGGAATAATGTGGCCCGGTCGATCCTCTGCACGAAGCCGATCCAGCTCGCTCAATCGTGCTCGAATATTCTTCATTCGTCGACTTCTTGATTTCGTACCCGATTCAGTGTCCTTGCGCTCGCCCCCTTGGCCATCAGATTTTTTATCAGTTGTAATTGTTTCGCGTCCTGTACGGAACAAGATGTCCTGCAACCCCGCGCGTGGATGCTTGTATGCTGGAAGCGCTGCACGTTTTCGTGTGAGCTGAGCGATCTGCGCGATAATCAGTTTTCCCGTATCAGCCAGCGTGTCGCATTGGGTCTCTGCGCTCTTTAAGCATTCGTCTTGCTGGACATGATCCACGTACTCCTCCAAGCAGTTTAAATAACCTGAAAACACGAGAATTCGTTTCCGTCTCGTATCAACACACATTGGCGATCCAGCAGGAATCCCCTTGAGTAGAACAGGCTTATCCGCAAGCGACGCACCACTCTCGAGCGAGAAAAACCAGGACGCATCGCACGAATTTGCCGCGCTCTTCGTTTTTTCACTGTGTGCGTCTCCGACAGTATACAATCCGGGAGGTGAAACCACGCAGAGCTGCCCGCGTGTTGCGTAGAATGTACCGGCGATTAGTAAAACTGGGTCGAGGGCCCCCGATTTCGGCATTGCAGCGAGTACTACACTTGAAACAGTGGGGATGACCATAGGCTCTCGCAGATACGACCCACACGTATGCAGCCATGTAGATGCTTCGTTGAGCTGAAAACTGTTTCTTCTCAGGGCCACCTGGCACTCCTTGCGGGTGTACAGCCCGCGCCAAAATGCTGCAAGATCATTGACCATTTCTTCCTCCGTCTGTTGCGCTTGCTTTTCCTTCTCTTTCTTCTTTTTCTTCAGCGATACCTCCCTTTCGCTTTCTTCGAACAATGAGGTATCGACGGAGGAGAAAGGGTCCATACCCTCAGATGACACCGAAGTTGCGAGACGAGGTTCTGCTGCATCTCCCACAGCAGGTTCAGCATCAGATCCAGGAGCCACGCTATCAGAGGTAGTTTCCGCGCTAGCGGAAGTACCGTCCTCAGCATGAACGCCTTCCGAAGTTGGAATACTGACCGGTTTGTCGATCACCGTGGCAAACAAACACGATTCACACAAATCGAAATCACACCCAGCGGTGCACCGGTAGCGTTTCGGTGAGTTGTCTCCAAAGCAGTTTGACATACCTCCGTCGCACATCCAGGACGTCTTGGAAGTACACAGCGTAACGGTATGGGAATGGAGTGCAGAAAGGGTCTCCACACCACTCGGTGTATCCGCTTCTCCACTGCCACCACTACCACCTCGTTTTCGCTGATCCCCTGACGGCGTTAGATCCAAGAAGAGGTCGATATCAGGCTCTTCCAGATTCATGATGGACGTAATCGCATCAACCTTGTGTCGGTATAGCACGAACTGGTGGCGAGGTAGTGGTTCGGGCTCGTTCTCACGAACAACGTCCCTGGTTACCCCTCCCTCGTTAGTTTGTCGGAAACTGGTATCATTGGGAAGTGGCTTCTGCTCAAGAATTAGGCCATCTTTCTCAACCACGATGTACAAGTCGTAGCATCCTTCGGCCCCCCAGCGATACGTATTCACGCGCTGATTCTTGTCCCACCGCACTGTTACGCCACTGCCTTTGACACCTCCCCACATGCTAATACGCTCGACCGTACCGGGGCTACCCTTTTCACCATCTTGATTAGACCACTTCCAGTCAGGCCCACGAACGACGCGATCTCCCACTTGAATGGTGCTGACGTCAGGCGATGGAGGCGGGGTTACCGGGTCACTACCGCTTTTCCCAAGTACAGCGCTCACAATTTCACTCACTGGCGTTGACTTTCTCGACTTATGCGTGCGGCTTCGGTGCTTACGACCGCCACTGGATTTGCTTGACGAAGGCTTCTTGTAGGTATCGATGCAGCGAATCGTGAAGAGGTCGACGCCATCCGTAACCATAGCATAAACGCTACTTTCGGTTGTAGCTTTTCCAATCAGCGAACGATTTGGAGCCAAAACGAGTTCCTGCACATTTTGCAGGTCAGTAGTTCGGATGCGATCCACCCGGTGGCCAGGCATGACAATTGTGCGGCAGTAGAGCGAATCACCAATGCAGCATAGCCACGATCGCTC
Organism: Phytophthora pistaciae; assembly: GCA_024679115.1. Lineage (NCBI taxonomy): Eukaryota > Oomycota > Peronosporomycetes > Peronosporales > Peronosporaceae > Phytophthora > Phytophthora pistaciae. The sequence continues at coordinate 1,988 of JAIKVE010000780.1, read as the reverse complement.
TGCATCACGGCTACGGACATATTCCTTGTTGTGCGCATACACAAAATCGCGCACAGTCGTTCCATTTCCGGTACCAATCTTGAAAAGTCCCGACCGCCCGTAGATGTACAAGTACAGACCGTCTGTCGCAATAGCGTCACTTGTAGAAGGTTGGTAGGAGCAAACCTTCCACTGAGCTGATAGATCCCGAGGATACGTAGCCGCAAGAGTAGGCTCTGCCACGTGCTTTGCCAAACGCGAGCAATACAAATCCAAAAGCGCGCGCATCTCAGGACGAATCGATGTTTCTTCATCTGAAAACTTGTCGCCGATGTAGGTAGTCTGCCCCATCTGAACAAACAGCAGCGCCGCTCTGCTCAAAAGCGTAAATGATTGCAACTGGATGCCCATCCCAAGCAGCCCAAGCAGCCCAGCAAAGGTAGATTCCGATAATTCCGACGCTGTCTCCGATCTCTGCTCATTCTCTGAGAGCTCCAGCAACTCTGCAACCTCAGCAGCAAACTTGTTCACGTCGATGGGCTCATAGATTAAACTCGTTTCAGGCAGCTCAGCAAGCCGAGTCAAAAACTCGATAGCGGCATCAGTGTCGTGGTGCCATTGAAGTGGACTTCTGTACGGCAGGTGCGGCCACTTCCTCGGGAATAACCTCGGTACAGTTGTCTCCACCGCGCCCTCCTTCTGAGACGCAGAAAGGAGTGGTTGCTTTGTGGAGATCTTAACTTTCGCACCAGGTCCGTCGTCAGCACCCTCAGCTGCCGAAATGTCCACCTTAGCCGTTTCCAGCAATTCATATCCCGGTCCATTCTCGAGTGCGCGCAAGTAGCACACCCGCATGAACTCACTTTGCTTGCGGTACCGATACGCATTCGCGCAGTGCACGCGACGTGTGAATGCTGCAATGGCGCGCCTCGCCTTACGATACTGCATCTGTTGCCTCGTAGAGCGCTTCGACGTCTGCGTCCAGTGGGCTTCTTCTCCATCTCCTACGGGCGTCGGAGGTGGCGCGTACAGATCCCGGAATGGCTCGAAAATCTGCTCAAACGTAGTAGGCCCAACGCCGGGCACTTTCGTTCCAGCCGTAGCTGCAGCGGATGTGTTCTGAGCCTCTGCATCTCCCTCAGTAGTAGAATCCTTCCTCTCTCGAGCCTTGACCTTCTCCTCCTCCTCTTCTTCAAGCTCGAAGTCGTCCAGAGAGTCGTAATCCTCGTCACTGTCGCTGAGATCGTCTTCCTGCAGACTCTCGAGCTCCGAGGCGATGCTGCCAGTGAGCAGCTGGCTTAGTCTGCGCGACGTGCGCCTGGAGACGACGCTGCTGGCTCGGCGTCGACGTCTGGCGCGGCGCAGGCGACTGGTCTCGCTGCTGTCGCTGTCGCTGCTGCTGCTGCTCGCGTCGTCGGTGCGGATCTCATTCGTGCCCAGCACCACGTCCTCGTTGAAGAAGTGGAAGGTCTCCTCCGTCTCCACGAAGCGTCTGGGCGGCATGGATCCAAACAGCGAGCGAGCGATAGAGCTTCTTTCCTTTCCTTGTTCTTGTCTTCCTTTGTTTCTCTCTTTCTGCTTCTGGGTGGCGTTACGCAATCAGCCCCCGTGCTAGGAGAGGAACCGGTCGGAGCGTGCAACGCACCGCAGAGAGAAGGAAAGAGGGCGGTGGGTACACTTCCTCCTTCTACGTCGCGAGCTTTTGCGGTTCTGCCAGAAGCTTTTCTTTTGCAAGATTATCAGTCTGCCTAAATGGTGTGTACCACATGTACACATGTGTCACACATCAATATCACTTCATGCGCCGCAAGAAGTGAAGGCATCACCAAGTTTACGAGATGGACCCGCCTCCTCCGCCGCCGCCTTCCTCCTCTCCTTCCTCGGCGGCACCGCCCCCACCGCCACCTCCGGGACCTCCCCCTGCTCCCTCGGCTACCAACACGCCACCCAGCTCGTCCAAGTCGCACGCGGCGTCGCCGTCCTCCACGCCCCCACCCAGCAATACCAGT
>JAIKVE010000779.1:0-16217 GCA_024679115.1 Phytophthora pistaciae | reverse complement strand
AACGCGCACTGCAGCAGCGTCTTGCGCAGCGGCGAGGAGGCGCCCGGGCGCAGCATCGTCTTGCTCAGCATCTTGTCTTGCGGTCGAGAGGCTCTGGGGCTGGGGAGCTGCGAGCGGTCGGTCGGATCGAAGAGTGAGCGGAGGTGCTTGCTTGGGGCCGAGAGCTGCTGATGCTGGTGGTGCAGAGACCGTGGTGCAAACCATTTTGGTGTTTGGCCATTCACTTTTGTGGATCGAGAGATGGGATTGGCTGAAAAGAGAAGCGCCACGAGAACTTTCTTGCTCGCTGACTGAACAAAAGTGTGCACGGCGTTTTACACGTTGAAGTGAGCAGGAAACTCCTCAACCATGGAGCGCAGCAGCAAGAACGAGGCGGACGAGTACGACCTGGAGGGAGTCACGGCGAGGTTGGCATCGATGGAGGCCAGGCGACGACGGCGCAAGGACCAACAGAACGCAGACGCGGTGCTGCAGCAGCAGGAGCTTGATAGGAAGATCTCTTGCGGGTTTGACTTGGCGCCAGCTGAGCTATCGAGTGGGGGCTCAGACAGTGACGACGACTGCTGCTCTAGCAGTACGAATTCACTACCAAGTGGCGATGAAAGGTGCTCGCGGGAGCGCGGAAGCCGGGCCAAGCCACCGAAGCTTCGGGTGGTAGATAGCCTGGACCTATCCATGTCGGTTGCTACGTTAGGTGGAGAACTAAGTTCCCCGCATCAAGCTGGCCCAGCATGTATTAAAAGTGGCAGTACGAATGAGCGGTCAAGTCGTTTGAAGCTGCCGGGCAGGAAACTTGACAAAACAATCTCCGGCGAGCAGGTAGGGGGTAATGTTGTCTGCGATCCCTCTCGAATACCGAAGCTTGTAGAACGACGTCGGCAGATGCAGGCGGTGGGGAAACATGCCAATGAGGCGATGAATGACCGAAAAACCTCCTCAGTCACTGCAAACAACAACAAGGTGGTGGACAAACATTCGTCGGTGTCTTCAGACCGAGCAAAACTGCGCTATTCGACCCAGGTTCCCACAAGAAAGCCAAGCCAAACCACTGTTGAGGTGAGGCTGAAAGCCAATGAGCATGCTTCCGTGAATGCAAAAAGCATTCTCGATGACATCGACTCCTGCACTGCAGAAGAGCGGCAGCTGCTGCAATCTCTGGAGAAGCTCAATCAGCGGCTCTCACACGTCAGCACTCCTGCTGTTGTTGCACTCGAGAGCGGTCACCAAGAGAATCAACGCGAGTTGCACGTAAGTGCCGTTCACAACTCCAGCTCAATTGACACCAGCAAAAAAATGGTCGACGAAAACAATCTACGAGCTGCAGCGTATGGGGGAGGTACGCACTGCAAGCTCCGTCAGCCTTCATCTGCATCGCTGCGCTCATCTTTTGTGAAACGCGCCGAGCTGTCAGAAGGAATTCACAAAGCTCGGGTTCGCGTAGGAGGCGCAACCGTCCATGATGGGGGCCGCAACAGCACGGCAGATGGAGCTGGCAAACACAAAATCGTAGTGAAAAAAGATCTTGCACATTTACTTTTCTAACAAGAACTTACATGCGTGTTGGAAACTATATCCTGACTACAGCTCTCCACAGTCCACGATTGCAACTTCGGTTTCGGGCAAAGGGCGACTGTTGCCCTTGCTTACTTTCACGCTCTGCATCGCGTCCACGACGTCCAGCCCTTCAATCACCTCACCAAACACCACGTGCTTTCCATCCAGATTCTTGAGGTTTGCTTTCGTCGTAATGAAAAACTGTACGTGATCAAAACGAAAGTCAGCGTGAATGCACTTTCAGTAAAGCAGACAGCCCTACAGCTTTCAAAGTTAGACCAGTAGATTTCCATACCTGCGAACCGTTGGTATTCTTGCCGGCGTTAGCCATCGAAAGTAGCCCAACGTCGTCATGAGGCATAAACTTCTCGTCCTTGAAGTTTCCCCACAAATCGCCGTGTGGGGTACCGCGATAAATGCTCTGGCCACCGGTGCCGTCACCTGTAGTGAAATCTGATATCGCGCAAAGCACCGTCAGACAAGAGTGCGAGTTAAAAGGAAGCGAGAAAAGGCGATGGTTTACCTCCGCCTTGGACCACAAAGTCTTTGATAATGCGATGGAACTTGCAGCCTTTGAAGTGGAGGATTCCACCCTGTATGAACGAGTAGTGTTAGATAATGTGTACCAGCCCAACGATAACCAGCAAGCTAAGAGACTTAAGTACCTTCTCGCCAGTGCACAGAGCGCGGAAGTTCTCAGAAGCGAGCGGAATGTCGTCCTTCAGCAGACGCATGGTGATTCTTCCCGCAGGCGCCCCAGCAATCGAGATATCCATGTAAACAGTAGGATCACTGTCTTTCGTGATAAACCTCTTCTTTCGCTGTTGCAGACTCAAGCCTGCATCGACCACGTAGCGTTCATGGAGCTTCTGAAACAGCTCTTCTTCACGACCGCTATACGCCTCCAGTGTGCGATCGACTGCTCCAAGCTTGGAAGGGTTGTACTTGGTGTAGAACGCCACCAACCGTTCCCTGTAATCACGTCCAGATTCCAGAGGTAGTGATGCCTTCTCGCCCTTTGTCGTGTTCGTAGCAGCAACTCTCGACTGCTCTGCATCTGCTTTGAGCTGGTTGGAGCCCAGTCCGTAGCCTCGCTGCAGCAGCTTTTCCATGAGGCTAGATCCCAAACTGTCACCCTTCGCGTCAGAAGCAGCCTTCTTCTTCTCGCCAATGTGCGACGCCTCATCCACCAGCTCTTGGTGCTGTTTGCGCCACGACTGTTGCGACCGCTGCCGAAATGTTGTCTCGGACTCGGAGTCCGGGCCGATGGAGTTGCTGAGGTTGCTCGACCCTCCCGACGCGCTGAGCTTCCGCTTCGCCTCCTGCGCAGCCTCCTCCAGGCTGTCTAGCACCGGGTCGTCGCGCAGCTTCTTGGCCTCCTCCCACTTGTCCAGCGACTTCTTCTTGAACGCCGTCGCCAGCGCCACACTCTCGGGGTCCGTCACGACCTGGGCATCTGCATTCTCCCACTACCAGACCGTCGAACAGAGAGAGCAACACGCACATATAACTAGTCAGATACCGTAGCCTATCGACCCACACGAAGCCTCCAGCACTCACGTCGAACAGCCGCACCGGGCGCCGCGGCAGCTCGTCCATCTTGTAGTGACTCCACAATTGTGTACGATGGTGTATCGTTTGTGTAAGATACACGTATTTCACCGTCAATTGTGATTTGCTGAAATTCATTTCGAGCTAGCGATTGGCCAGGGGCAGCGATTGGCGGCGGGTGGCTCGGAGCCGCCTGTGTATTGCGCAGCCCATGCTGCTCCATTTCCTCTTCCCCGGTGAAACCTCGAAGTAAAATGGTGTTTGAGAAGCCTATCGTTGTCGACTGCCGCGGCCACCTGGTGGGCCGTCTGGCCTCCCTGATCGCCAAGGAGCTCCTGCAGGGCCAGCACGTCGTGGCTGTGCGTTGCGAGCAGCTTGAGATCTCCGGCTCGCGTACGTATTCCCCCTGAAGTATTGTAATTGTGTATCCGACAGAGACAGACAGGTACAGGCTGCCAAAGATCAGGCTGCACGCTCGAGTCCAGCACCTTTTGCTGCCTATGGGCCTCCGGGCGTGCAGCTGCGGGCGCTGGCCTAGTCGCGTCGGGCAGTGAAGCAGAGTGTCTCGCTGCGTAGGGATTGTTTGAGTGTGGCAAGGAGAGCTGCCAGTTGAGCGTGTTTGACTTTCCGACCACCGCCTGCGCCGACTCGCCCAGATCGTGGGTCATTTGTCGTCGTCTTCGGGTTCTTCCGCTGCTGCGCCGCCGCGTTCCTCGTCGGATTTTGCTGCGAGGTGAAGCGTGAAGATGTGGAACGTGCGTTCGAAGAGACTCGCGTTGAGTGGCAGGCCATGGAGAAGCTGAAGGTTATGGAGTGACGCCGCTTGAGCGAGTCGACCCAGACGAGGAAACGACGATGGCAATCGCTGCTAACCTCCCCAAACATGCAAAAGTCGCTGCGTGCAGACACCCTGTAGAGCTGCTCGACATCTCTGGATGTTGTTGTGGTGAAGCAGCGGTGTGTCATGCCGTCTGGCTGTGTGGTCTCGAGAACGGATTACTGATGTAAGCTGCTCTTGCTTCCACGAATACAACAGACGTGCGCAGCAAAGTCAAGTTCTTCCAGTTCTTGAACAAGCGTACGGCCACCAACCCCAAGAAGGGCCCCATCCACTACCGTGCCCCGTCGCGCATGCTGTGGCGCACGATCCGTGGCATGCTGCCGCACAAGACGGCCCGTGGTGCCGCCGCCCTGCAGCGTCTTAAGGTACGGCGACTTCATTTGGCTCTCTGTTAATCACTTGAAACTGACTTTGCTACAACTTGGTTGATTGCAGACGTTCGACGGCATCCCGTCGCCGTACGACAAGCAGAAGCGCATGGTCATCCCCGCCGCTCTGCGTGTGCTGCGCCTGAAGGCCAACCGCCGCTACACCGTCCTTGGCGACCTCGCCTCGGAGGTCGGCTGGCGCCACGCGGAGCTGGTCAAGCGCCTCGAGGCCAAGCGTACGCTCAAGTCGGACGCCTTCTACAAGAAGAAGGTCGCCCAGCAGAAGCGTCTTGCCGAGGCCGAGGCCAAGGTGTTCGCCGAGAACTCGGAGCTCAAGCCCACGCTTGCCAAGTACGGCCACGCTCTTTAAGTTGGTGGCTGCTTCATTTGAATTCTTGGTTCGCACCCTTGAAAACAATGGCAGACGCTATTCCCATTGCGTCACTTGCTTCTAATACACAATGGAAACGTTGAGGAAATTTCACCGTCACCTGTTCTTCATCATTTGTTAGTGACACGAAGTCTAAGTGTCCATTGCACCTCGTGTTTCATTCCTCTGTTCCCAGCAAGGTGCAGTGATCAGTCTACCGTACAGTGCTTTGTAGTCCTGAGTTTGATCATTCCCTACGTTATCCGCTGCCCGTTCCTATCTTCTACAACACGAAAATGAATCAAAATGGCGACTACAAGCCGTCAAAGGCGCTAAACTTGTCGCCACTCTGCTGCTGCGGCGCATACGGGTCGTAGCCAGCGGCTTGGATCTGCAGCATCTGACCGGGGCCGGCAAGCCCCATGTTGCCACCTTGACCGTAACCGCCGCCGCTCATAGGGGCTTGCTGCTGCATCCCGTACGGAGTCATTTGCATCATGCCAGGGTTGTACTGCTGCTGCTGCTGGTTCATCATGCCATTGCCCATATTCTGGCCGTAAGGCACCATGCCTTGCTGCTGAGCCATCGGGTTCGACTGCATCCCCATCGTGTTCTGGCTTGTGTACGTTGGTGCTCCCGACTGGACGCCACCGCTCAAGCCCATGCTCATACCGTTAAACATTCCGCCGCCACCACCGTTAGAACCTGGTGCCGCAGCAGGTGCTGGGGCAGCAGGGAGGGTGGTGAGCAGATTGCCAGTGTCGAGAAGATCGTTTGACGTGGTAGACGGCTGCACGAATAGAAAGAAAATAAAACACATGAGCAAAGAGAGCCGTCCTCAAGTCGCAACCAGCAACTGTACGCACCTTGGAAGCAGTAGCGTCCATGCCCAGCAGATCAGCGTTTCCATCGTCCTTCTTGCCTGCACGGCGGTTGTTGGACCGTGCACTTCCCTTCTTGCCTGCGCGGCGGCGTGCCGAGAATGACTCCGCACGCTCCGCTGCTGACTCGCGGTGACCAGCCGAGTCACGCCGCTCCGTTCTGGTGCTCTGCGTCCGGCTGCTAGAGGACGACTTGGAGTCGCCCAGGTAGAACGGGTCGTCCGAGTACCGGTCGGGTCTCTGGTTCTGTCCGGCCTCCGGTTCCGGCTGCTTCTTCTTCGGGACGTATTCTTCAGACAGCAACTTATTTGCTGCGGCAACGCCCGACTCCTTCTCCTTCGAGGCCTCCGCGGCGCGGACGGCTTCAGACATTCCAGAAGCGGCCGTAATGCCTGTAGTCACAGAGCTAACGGAGCTCTGCGAGGTGAAGGACTTGTCCCGCTCGCTAATCACAGCCTTGAGCATGTCCTGAATTTTCTCGCACACCATGTCAAACTGCGAGTTGTTCAAGGTCTGCTCCCACAAAAGCGGAGCCACCGCAGGGATAATCAGCTTTGCCGTAAACTCCGGACCCAGATGCTTGCCGAGGTTATCGTAGCACCCGAGGATGCACATACACGCGGCGGGGGTCTTGTCTTCGTGAAGAGTCTGCTGCAGAGTGGGCAGCACGCTCTCAATCAGCAGGTCCTTGTCAAACACGTGGAACGACTTGGCCAGCCAGAGCAAGGCGTTGATTCGCACGGAAGGCTGCGGTGGAGTGAGAATGAGCTTGTTCACGCGCGGCAAAATCACCTGCTTCAGGATGCGGTACTCGAACAAGCTCGCTTGGTCCACAATCTTGTTCAGCACGGTGTCCAGGATTTCAGGCACCGTGCTATCCAGAGCCCGGCAGAGCATAGGCACAACGTGGTCCCGAATGTAGCCGTCCTCGGCCTTCGGGATGAGCGTTTCCAGCTCGGACACGAACATCAGCATACACTGCACAGGCTCCGTGATGGCCAGCAGAGGGACCATCATGGGCGCGATCGAGTACGAGAACGTCTGCTTGTCCACCTTGGCCACAATTTTGAGCAGCGGAGTGATCACGAACGGCGCAACAGCCTTGTTAATGACGACCGACTGAAGACCCGGAATGACCATATCACGCAGCACACGCGGCGAGAATCCATCGATAGCGTCGGGCAGCGTCGTGAGGAACTTCGCCTGTGCCGCTGGCTCCTGCTCCACCAAACTCTGCAGCGTCCGCAGGGTCTTAATCGGACCCGAATCAAAGAACGGCGATGCGAGGAACGCGCGCGCCTCCGGACGCTTCGCGGGCTCCACTGACAGCAGCGAGCGGATCGTGTTCTGCAGCGCTGTCGGCACTGAGGTCGGGAACGAGATCGGGTGCAGCGACTGCACCTTGTAGCCGTGCGTCATCTTGTTGCCGTCGCGCACATCCAGCACAGGGTTGCGTCCGCCGTCGGCACGAGCTGGCACGAAGAGTTCGTACACCAGCAGACCGAGCGAGAACATATCCGCCTTGCTATCGAACTGGCGCGGCTCGGTGACCAGCTCGGGCGCGCAGTACTCGAGCGGGGGTTCCCAGCCGCCCTCGATCGCTCCAGTCGTCGGGTTCCTCGTGCCCGTGGAGGCGTCGAAGCTGTAGTATTCGCTGCGCGACGTCTGTCCTGGCTCCACGACTCGGCAGAAGCCCATGCCGCCGAGCTTCCACTCGCCCTTGGGCGTGATGAAGATGCTGTGCGGCCCGAGACTGAGGTGCACGCGGCGTCCCTCGCGGTGCAGGAAGCTGAGCGCCTCTCCCACGTGCATGAGGCCGCAGGCGAGCTCGAACTCGGTGAGGCCGATCTCGAGCACCTCGGGCGTGACGTTGGCGATGTTGGTGAAGTTCTTGCAGGCGTTGGCCAGCGAGCACGTGACGCGCTCCGTGACGAAGCACAGCGAGCGGCGGCTCTCCTCGAAGACCTCCTCCACCTTGAGCACGTGCGGGTGGCGCAGCACGCGCAGCGTCTTCATCTCCTGGCGCAGGATCTCGAGCACGCGGTCCTGCGCCTCCTTGCTCTTGAGGCGCTTGAGGTCGTCCTTGTCGAAGAGGAACACGCTGTACTCGTGGTTGGTCTTGCGGTGCACGGCCGGGAAGATCTTCCAGCTCAGCTCGTGGCCGCCCGATGCCGTGCAGTCCTTGGGCGTCTCGTAGTGCTTCAGGTACTCCTCGCTCAGCATGCCCTGCAGGTTCTGCGCGCCCGAGACGGCGGCCGACGCCGCGCCCGACACGGCCGTCTGCACGGCGCTCGAGAAGCGGTTCAGCATGCTCATGCTTGGGGCCGCCCCCTTGACTTGGAAAATGTATGACAGCCGACGCCCGCAGAGCCCGCGTGTCAGCGGACAAAAACTCCGCTTAGGTTCGACCTGAAAAGCGACCACGACGCACAAAATTTAACGCTCCTCGACACCTGGTCGGCGGATGCTGCTGCCTGTTGCTGGAGGGCCCCGTTGTGAACATTTTTTTCAGAGCTGCCGTGCACTAAGCCACTGCATAGCGAGTCGCGACAGTCTACTACACGTACGAGTCGGGCCTCACTTTCCAGTCGGCGTGCTTGGGTTACGCGCCGCCGGGATACTGCGTCAGGAACGCTGCGACTGTGTATGATACCGTCGGGAGCAGGAGCGCCTTTCCCAGGGTTCTGAGCAAGGTGCTATCGCATCCGTGCATCATAGCGCCAATAGTTTGCACTTGATCGCAACCATGGTTACTAGTGTGTACGTGCTCCCACTAGGACGCCCCGAGGTCTGCTCAGTGACGAAGCCCTCGACACCGATGATCGAATGCAACACGGCTCGTAGCACGTAGGTCCGACCAAAAAGGGAAGAGCCATATCGGGGCGGCGAACCCCGAGCACTGCGGCGTGGATACTTGTTGCTACCGAGGCGAGATTATGATCCTGGCGAGTCACGTGGAGTAATCCGCATGCGCGACTTGCGTAGCGACAAGCAGACAGCTAGAAAGTGTATTCTCATTCCTCCACTTGCCAACGACACCGAAAATGCAGCAGGCGCGACCAAAGTTCACGGACGCCGAGCTGCTAGACCTGCTCGCGACACTGGACGACACAATGGAGGGCGTTGGAGTCGAGGTGCGCCGTGCAGCAGTCGATAAAACTTTATTCTGCGCTGAAATCTAAGTGACTCCGCGCAAGCAGGACGTAAAGATTGAGGAGCAGCCCAGCGCATGGGATCCATCGGTGAACGTGGTGCTGGATGGACGCATCTTCACATCGGAAAACGACTTTAAGCAGTTCATGGAGTCGCTCACGTCGGTGGATTCGGCAGCGGCGGCAGGGGAACAGACGACAAGCGGATTGTTCGAGCCCCATGCAGGCACCAAGCGGGCACTGTGGCCTACGCCAGTGCAGAGACCAAAGCGCTATCGGAAAACGCCCAAGCAGGAGATTGATCATCTTCGTGCAGTTGCGGCGGAGCTGGAGAAGAAGCTCAGGGAGCTGAACCAGACACACAACCAGAGCAACGCTGGCTCCGACCCATTCTGGAAGCGTGTCTCGAGCCGCTTGCTAGAGCAGCGACAGAAGTCTGCAGTGGAGAACGCCCGGCTGCGGGGTCTTGTTCGTGAGCAGATGACAACGCTCAAGGCATTGCAACGCTCGCTTGAAAGGTCTGCTGCCTTACGCGTAAGTGATTCGTCTGATCAAAATCTCTTCTCATTTTGGCCCCCTCACGTGTTAGCTGCGATGTGCTCATTACACAGCCAAAGGATGTGCTTCCAGAACCAGAGGAGACGACGATGGTCCCAGACCAACCCAAGGAGCTCTATCGAGACCTGTTTCGGAACGTGTCGACTCTGTACAGCACTGGGGTGGATACCATGCTCCCGCAGTGCAGTTCACCAAGCCCAAGCCTAGGTGGGAGCAAGAAGGTCAACATTGAGATTGAAACGGACAGCAGCGATGGTCTCCGGATGTGTCTTCAGGTCATGGAGAACAAGCTCGTCCCCTTCAGCTTCGAGAAGATCAGGGAAGAAGCCTGGAAGATCCTTACAGGGACAAACGGGCATGAAGATTTTGAGTTGGTGCGGAGATTTAGTTTGTGATGTGAGTTTTTTTTCTTTCGCTTCAACTGTCTAACCACTGCAATGATGTCATATTGTGCAAGGCTGTTCAAAACCAAGGAGATGAAATGTTTGGCTGGTGCAAGCTGGACAACGCCGTGGGGTCCATGCAAATGCTGGGAAACGTCGCTGTCCGGCAGTACGTGGAGGCGAAAAAGCTGACGATTATCTGGGAGTGCGAAGGGGCCGTGCACCAAGGTGACTCCAAGACGCGCATCCAGCCAAAAGGATGGTTAGTTGGGAACGTACTAGCTTGCTGTTACGTGTGTGCGTTGCTATTAACAAACCTTTGGCGCAGGTGTGTATTCGAGCCCGCAGAGGAAGACCCCGCCAACGCCACCATCTTCCGACGGTGTGCGATTCTGAGCCCGATCATCCCCGAAGACGCCAACTTGGAGGGGTCCATCGGCACGACCACGGAGCTCGTGCTTGAGAACTACAAGCGCTCGGTTGTCTACATATTTGACGGCATGCTGGCGTCGCTGAACAACTCCTCGTAGGCTACGCAAAACTAAACATTAACCACAGTACTTGCCCACTTGCCCACTTCAACTTGCGCTGATTAATCAATAATGGAGCGATTCCCGCAGCGTTTTGGACGGACCAAATCCCAAATTTGGTAAGAAAGACGCCATAAAAGGGCCATCCATCAGTCTGGGAGCCAATCAAATATCTGGCCGAGGTGGGACCCCCCTCGGCCAAATCCCAAATTTGGGATTTGGTCCGTCCAAATCGCTGCGGGAATCGCTCCAATATCGCTTCTGAAAGGGAAACCGTGCTTTTACTTTTTACCATCATTCCTCAAGTGCACAATTGAGCAGTATGCAGGCATCGGCGCCGCTCTTCTCGGAGGCGGAGCTGCTGGACGTGCTGACAGGGATCGACGCCGGCAGCAGCGCGAGGGATGGCGGCTCCGGACCTTCAGTGAATGTGGTGCTGAACGGAGACGTGCTGTCGTCCGAGAGGGCGTTCGAGGAGTTCATGGAGTCGCTCGCCTCGGACGACGACGCTGGCGGCGTCTCGACATTCTCAGCGACTTCCGACGATAGCCAGTCGGAGGCCGCTAGCACCTCGTCGCCTCCTGCTTCCAGTAGTACAAGCAAAAGGAAGGTTGCAGCCACGGCCGCTGCAGACAGCTCAGCCGCCTCGACTGCGAAGCCCAAGCGGAAGCGACGCAAACATGAGCTGGACCACCTTCGAGCGGTGGCGGCGGAGCTCGAGAAGAAGCTCAAGGACCTGAACAGGCCCTCGAGCGAGGAGCAGCCAGGCACGACCCACTTCTGGAAGCACATCTCCAGCCAGATGATGACGGAACGGCAGAAGGCGGTGGGCGAGAACGCTCGACTGCGACAGCTCGTCCGAGAGCAGGTCAAGTCGGTCAAGGCCATGCAGCGCACGCTGGAGAAGACCCCAGATCTGAGCGTGAGTGGCAGTACAGAAGTGGCGTTGTGTGTTGTTGCATTTCTCTCATTGTGACGTGGATGTTTGTGGCTCGTAGAAATCGGGGATTGAAGCGGAGTGCTCAGAGCTGAACCGAGCAACTCATAGCCAGCAGCCGCCCACTTCAAAGGAGCTGTACAGGGATCTATTCAAGCAAATATCGTCGTCATACAGTAATGGCGTGGGTAACCTCCTCCTCCAACAGCCGGGCATGCCGACGCCCAGCCTCGTAGCCCAGAGAAAAATGAACATGGAGATGGAGACCGTGGGGGAGTGCGGACCTCAAATGTGTCTACAGTTTGTGGAAAGCAGGCTTATCCCATTCGGCCTTCTGCGCATCGGCGACCACGCCTGGGACTTCCTGTCAGGGTCAAATGGCCACGCAAACTTTCAAATGGTACGTGTACACCGGTGATGCGGCCGCTATGATGCGACTTGCTGTTCTCACTCTTGTTGGTACCGTATACAGGCTCTTCAAAACCAAGGGAACGAGCTGTTCGGCCACTGCACGGTGAACAACCCCTGCGGGTCCACACAAACCCTGGGCAACATCGCGGTTCGGCGGTATGTTGAAACGAACAAGCTGACGTACATGTGGGAGTGCGACGGGGTGCTCTCGCACGAAGGCACCACCTCGCCGATGCGTATCCACCAGAAAGGATGGTCGGTATCTTTTTGAGTTAAGCTGTTTGGGTTGCTATGTGCTAACATTGTGTGTCGATGTGTTAATCGATGAGCAGGTGCGTCTTCGAGCCGTCTTGCGAGGACCCACAAAACGCTACGATCTTCCGCGCCTGCGCTCGCATGACGCCCAACATTGGTGAGAGCGACTCGTTCACAGATTCGGCCAAGGCCGTGGGCCAGACCACCGAGATGATCATCGAGAACTACGAGAAGACCGTCTTGTTCATTTTCGACGCCGTGTTGGAGTCGCTAGCGAGCGAGGTCAATAAGGCCAGTAAAGTCGTGTAGGCAGGCTTTCACCAGTAATGCATCCATCGCTGTTATCCAGTAATGCATCCATCGCTGTTATCCACACCGGCGGCATTGAGGTCGGAAAAACGCACGTAGCTAGTCGCAACTATCTGAAGACATGCTGAAGATATGCTCAAGATCTGCGACCGACCTCGCCGAGTGTTCCTCGCATATCTTCCACTTTCCCTTTGGACGAGTAGCGAGAAGAAGCACGCACAAACACGACCATAATGGACCAGACCCCCGCGCTCTCGGAGATGCTCGAGTTCTTCAACGACTTCCTGGCGGAAGAGCACCCGGAGATCTCTGCGTCGTCGGAGCATGAGGGCAAAGTTCCAGCCCGCGCTGCCTCCAGCAACCAAGAGGGGGGTGCCCATGACAGCGATGAAGACGGCTGGGAGGAGGGCTACGCGGTTGGAGACGTGGGTGAGGCGGCGGAGAAGGAGTCGCTGGACGATGGCCAGACCAGCTGCGCCAGTTCGGACACGACCGACAAGCCGCTGCGCTCCGAGACTCCGGAGAGCGCTCGGGGCTCGAACCGGTACCAGAAGCGCCAGAAGGAGGAGCTCAAGTTCCTGAAACGTCGAGTGCGGGAGCTGGAAGACGAGCTGCGGCGCGTGGATGACGAGAGCCACGCCAAGCTGGGCAACTCCATGTGGCAGCGCGTAGCGCAGCAGCAATCGGTCGCACGCCAGCAATCTCTGAGCGAGAACGCCAGGCTGCGGGAGGAGCTGAGTGAGCAGATCAAGTTCTCGAAATCGCTCGAGAAGATGATCCGCAAGCGCTCGATTTTTCATGTAAGTTTGGAGGCCTCGTGCTTTGCGTTTCGGCTGGCTGAGTGAACTGCTCACTCATTTGTATTGTTGCTTGTGGATCGCTCTATTGCTCTAGGCGGTTGAGAACCCTGCCAGCCGACCTCGCCGCCGTCGAAAGCTCACGACGAACGCGTTCACCAAGGAGCTACACGCTGAGCTCACGAAAGAATACTTTCGTATGGCGCGAGTGATGGCAATCACTGGCGTAGCGGAGTTCACAACAGATTGCCACAGTGTCCGAGTCAAGTCAAAACGCGACCCGACAGGGGACGTACTGCGCGTTGAGATGCTCGTGGCGCGACGATTCCCGTTTTCTTTTGAGGCGGTCGCGGGGGTCATCTGGGCATTCCTCTCCGACGCCAGCAATCTCACGAAAATGGGGGGCATGCGTCGGGTAAGAGTCCGTCGCTGGAGCTATTTCCTTTGCGCTCTAAGCTAACGCTGAGTTGTTTTGCCGTGCTTTTAGGAGGTTGAGACTTCGGACAACTCGATGTTCGCCACGACGACGTACTCGTTCCCCGTTGGAGAGCGCTCAGCGGAGATTAATTCTACCACCGCTTTCAAGAGAACGATCGCGTCTGATTTCGTGTCGATGAACTGGATTTCAGAAGGAGAAGTCCGGGCGAAGCGAGGCACCAAGAGTGCATTCAAAGTGCTTGAGAAGGGGTGGTAAGTAGGAGCGCCAACGCCAATGCTATTGGTTGAGTTCTGGACTAAACTGAGGCTTGATGTTTGGCAGGACGAAGATCGAGGCGCTTCCTGGCATCGATAGTGGCTGTATCCTGCGAACGGTGACCCAACTCAACCCAACGATTAGTGCGGTAGACGACGAAGATGCTGACAGCGATCAATCACACTCGCCGCTCACTGATCCAGACGATGATGGAACACACTCCGAGGAAATCGGCATTCTTTCCGAGCTCATACTCGGCTCCTATGCCAAGGCGACTGGACGCATCTATGCTGAAGTACAGAACGTGCTAATGCAGCAGATACTGGGCCAAACGAAGTAAGCTACCAAAGCTTAAGTTTGCATTCTATAACAGATAAAAAAAATCTTACAGCATTTTCAAAGTATGACCCGCAACAGATAGCACTCATCGTCCATCGGCGTCTATGCAAATATCGGTACCTGTACTGGCGTCCGGAGCGTGTGACTCGGCTGATCGAAGCTCTTCTTCTTTGTGTGGTCCGGGATCTGTCGACAGAAGTATGTCTTCCACGGTGGGGGAATCTCTCGAAAGTTGACGCTGCGATTTGCTGATGGCGGCCTCACACAACAGAAGTAGAGCATCTTGCTTATTGCGAGCAAGCACCTGCGTCGCGGTGTTCCCGCCTCGGTCGGCAAGCTCTGCATCCGCACCTGCTTCCAACAGTAGTCGAGCCACTTCATGCTGTCGTTTCCGAACTGCAAGGAGCAATGCGCTCTCTCGTCGGGCTCCAGCACGGGCATTCACAAACGCTGTCGCCAGTACTTCGTCTTCAAGGTTGGTCTGCTGGTCTTTTAGAGCTGACAGCAAGTCCTTGCACACACGAAGCAACCCGTTCGCGGCTGCAAAATGCAGTGGTGTAAAGCCTTGGTGGTTGGGAACTTGCCATCTCTCGGTCTCAGTGTTACTGGAGAGCGGAGTCTTGCTCTCCGATGTCATCACTTCAAGAAGTAATAGAGCACACTCCTCGTGGCCATGCTCGCATGCTGACAATAACGGTGAAGAATCTGTTGTTTCATCTACCAAAGTATAGTCCGCCTTCCGCTGTAGAAGTAGAGCCACCACATTAGCGTGTCCATATCTCGAAGCAAGTAGTAAAGCTGTTGATCCTCGGGAAGTATTGGTACTCGCTGATGTTCCCGCGCCAACCGTGGTCGGTACTTGCTGGTTCACAGCAGCGCCGTGGTCCAGTAAGAGTCTAGCAATCTCAACGTGGCCGTTCATGCTCGCTGCCAGAAGGGGACTTAAGCGCACGTTGACGTCTGCAGCGGGATTGTACACAACGCCGACTTGCTCGTCGATTGTCGGCACTTCTGATGTTGGTTGTTTCACGGTTCTAAGAAGCTCCACAACGACAGGAGTTAGGCCCTCCAGACTTGCCAGCAAGAGAGCCGTCACGGATTTCTCGTTGCTAGCGTGCGGCTTGGCACCGTGCCTTAGCAACCACAGCGCAGCCTCACAGTGCGCGTACTGCGTAGCCGAGATAAGTGGAGTACTTTCCCACATGCCTCTGATGTTGACCAACTCTTCGATGCCTTCTTCTCTCTCATCCTCGTGAGAGTCTGGGCTCAGTGGCCTTGGCTGTTGGTACCGCTGTAATAAGTCAGCCATCTCGGCAACGTTCCCCCGCTTCACTGCCTTAAGAAATTGTACGCGGAGATCAGCACGGCTCAGAGGTTCATTGTTTGCTGAAAACTTGGAGGCGGCTGGGCTTTGAGTTGGGGTCTGTGCAGGCTGAGCAGGCCCTTGTGGTTCAGGTACCAAGGTGTTGAATTTGTGATGCTTGTTTCTCTTGGCCTTCGTGCTTTGAGGCACTGCACTAGCCGCGACAATGGAGAGGGGCTGGTGGGGAACCACCGAGTTCCTGGAGAAAAGGCCACCCATGCCACTGCCTTCACTGCTGACGCTGAAGAGAGGCTCATTCACGGAAAAAGAGAAACGAGTCTTACAAGCCTCTATTTATACTAGTACTTTACGCATTGGTCTATTTACATACAACGCGGACACCACCGTCCCATGGTAAGTGCACAAACTTCACTCTTACTTTTATCAATTCGAAAAGCGCAAAACAATGGCCTTGGGCTTAAGCTCAGTGTGCGCCCTCGTAGTCTAGGTGGCTATGCTGGTGGGCACCATAGGCCTGCGCGCAGAGCGTTTCCATGGTGGCGATCAAGGTCGTGCTACACTAAATGCAACTACTAGAGGCTGTCTACCACCCACTCTCGGCATTACGCGGCATCCTGTAGGCTAAACTGGTGTACTGCATGCAGATCATTGAAGGTTGGTTCATAGTAGGATGTACTTCGACTAGTCGCACGAGCTGTGACTTCAACTAACTTACATGTACAGGTGGAATGCACAACTGGATGAGTAAGGTACTGTCAGGCATGTCCGGAGGGGGCATTTTGCAAATCATGCCCCTTTTAGATATACGGGGTACTCTTAGGGGGTTTCAAAGGGGTAGCCCGATCAGTAATGTATCGCTCTGTATTGAAATCTAGAAAGGGGTCTACAATAATGTATAAGAATGTATACGAGGTGGCCTACGCTAGAGTGCTTGGCATGGAGGGGAACGAATATTAGGCAGCT